>CABHPP010116522.1:0-28409 GCA_902168425.1 Peromyscus attwateri | reverse complement strand
ACAGCCTGGCCAGGGTCTCCTCTCGGTTAGCGGCGGGATGGAGCTCCTACTCACCAGGGAACTCAGCGCCCATCATGGAGGGCCAAGGTGTGGCTGGGGCAAGGGTACTGAAAAGTTCAAGCTGTGTGCAGCAGTGACAGGAAGAGCCATCTTCAGAGGCAGAGAATGGAAACCTGCATTTTCTCTCCCAGGGCTGAACTCCAGGGGAGGAGGAGGGGCTTTGGGGGTGTGGTCATTGTGACCCTCCTTTGGGCAGATCCTAGTAAGTTTCAAGGTTTTTGTTCTTTGGTTTTTTTTTGAGACAGGGTTTCTCTATGTATTCCTGGTTGTCCTGGAACTCACCAGGCTGGCCCTAAATTACAGAGATCCACCTCTGTCTCCCGAGTGCTGGGATTAAAGATGTACACTACTAGGCCTAGATAGAATTTTTTTTTTAAGTGCTCAGCAGTTAAGAGCACTTGTTGCTCTTGAAGAGGACCTGAGTTTGGCTCCCAACACTCACATGGTGATTCAGTCATTCTTAACTCCAGTTCAAGAGGATTTGACCTTCACAGGCACCAGGCACTCACACGGTGCACATATATACATGCAGGCAAAACACACACAAAATAAATATTTTTTAAAAAAGAATTGGGGTGTGTGCTGGAGATGTAGCTTACTGGCTGGTAGAGCACTTGCCCACATCCCCTGGGTTCAATACAAAGAGTGTTCTTTCAGCCAGTTCTGTCCATTTGTGGCTCAGACAGGTGTTGAGTCAGCTGCAACACATGTCCAAAGTAGAGAATTCAGAGGTCATGCAGAATAAGAACCAGCATGCCTCTGCCAAAGTAGGGCAAGGGCCCAGCTCTAGCCTTGCAGAACAGACACCAGGCCCTGCACTTCCTCAGCTGACTCCTCTAGAGCTGCAGACAGTATGAGATACCAGTGTCGCTCAGTGCTAACTACCTGAGTACCCTATGAGATGCGGCTGTGAACCAGGGTCCTCACCACCTGCTGTCTGACCAGGGCCCAAGACAGCACCTGAAACGATGATGACATGCATGTTCACCTTCTGGGGTCTGGGAATTCCTTATCAACAACTGCCCCTGCCTCATACAGAGCCTTAAAATCCTTAGTGAGAGAGAAGCATCCTCCTTCACTGGGTCTAGTATCCCTCCCTCGGTGTCCACAGTGTTTTTCTCCATGGGGTCCATATGGTCCATCAACTGTCTTTATATAAGCCAAGGGTCCTAGGTCAGGTTTGATAGCCTCTGCCCACTGCTGCATCTACAGACCCTGCTTTCATTAGAAAGACAGGCAGTGTCGTCAGATGCACGGGAGGAGCACTTCAGAACAGGGTGACTTGTGCCTAACCAAACATGTACTAACACATGGGACCTTTGGGGCCGGTGCCAACTCATGGGAAACGACACTTTTCCCTCACTCAGCACACCCAAAGCGGGGACACTAGCTCCTCCAGATGGCAGCCCCATCATCCTATCTCCTTTGATCTTCCACAGAGGAATACTGAAGACCCAAAGCTCAGACCTGTGGGTGGCCTGATGTGCTCAGATCTGTGGTGTCCCATGCAAGGTCTGGTATATTCTAGCTCCTGGGCCAAGAGTCTCCATGAAAGGCACTCCCCAGTCTCTGCTGCGTTCACAGATCCCATACAGACTGGCTCACTCAGCAGGAGAAGAGCGAGGCACAAAGGCAAGAGTGTGAAGAAGACAGGAAGCATGAAGAAGAAAAACCTGACAGACTTTGTCAAGCCTCCCAGCTTGGAAAAATCCAGCACCTCTGCCCCCCATGGGACACGGGCATTGCCTCTGAACAACTTCAAAATGATTTAGGACCAGGAAGGTCAGATGACCTCCAGTCCCTTGGCCCCTTCCCAGATCTTATAGCCCCAGGGTGGAAGCCAGGGGGTAGAGCAGATTCTGAGTTAGGAGAGCAGAGGCAAGAGTAGCCACCCAGAGTCCCACTGGGCCCCACACACCTGCACCACCTGCACTCACAATGCTCAAACCTGCACTGTGCATTCTGTACCGTCTGTACCCACAGTGTCAGCACCCATACACCCCAACATTGCCTGCACCCACCCATCCCACATCTGTACCCTCCAGCCTGCAGCCCCATCACACACCCACATCACTCAAACCACAATGCTCAAGCTCACACTGCCTACCCCAGCCCTCTCTCACCAGTAGAAGTAATAGGCCAGGGCCACAGCCAGCAGTGCGACGCAGACCCCGGAGAAGAGGCAGGTTGAGGAGCTGGTCAACATGGCTACCCTCTGTCTCGTGAACTTCTCGTGGTGAGGAGGGGCCTGGCTGTGAGCGCAGGTCTCTGGCAGATTAGGGCGCAGGCCAAGGAAAGAAGTTGTGACGGGGGCTGTACTGCTCACGTCAGGTAGGCACAGTGACTACTAGACTGTCCCGAGGGCTATGTCCTGCAGTACCTACCCAGCCACAGACTATCTAGTGACAGAGGACGTGTTGAAGCAGGACACAGGGCAGCCTGTTCTCCGGGCTACCGCTGCAGGCTCTGCTGTTGGGCACACACTAATCCAATAAGCAGCTTTTACCAGGAGCCACTGTAAGCATGACGTAGGTAACTGGGCCCTGACCAGCGCTGGTCCCAGGGCTGGGTCTTAAGAGTACTATAGGTTCCTTATCCAGCGGCCAGAGGCTTCAGGTCCAAAGAGGAGGCCTGCTACGTCCCAGAGTCCCCAGTTCGGTGCCCCAGACACTGTCCTTTGGGTTCCTGTGTCTGATGATGCACTGTAAGAAGAATCACCCCACAGCCTGGACACACTGTATGGAAGCTGCAGTGCTCAGTGTCCTGTGCTCTGTGGCTTCCAGACCAAGACTTCTGAATCCCGAAGAGAAGAGTGTAAAAGCTGAGCTAAAAGATGCTGGACTAGTGAGAAGAGATGACCCAGGGGCCAGAGACTCACTCCAGGGCCCATCCCTCACAGACGGCCCTCAGGAGCTCCACCCACATGAGGATAGTGGACTCCGCTCATTAGGGCAGTGCTTGGCCAGGGCTCCCATTAGTGTTGTCCCTTTTAGGGACCTGGAGTCCTGTTGTTGACAGGAAAGGCACTGCACAGCACACGTCTTCCACAACTCCCTCTCAGGTGCTCTGCTGCCTGGCTGCAGTCTCTGGCTTGTTTTGGCCTTGTGCATAGGTCACCTGCTGCTAAGACATCAGCACCCACATCAGCACCCACACTGAGCTCTGAGCTCCAAGAGGCTGTGGTCAGAGCATCCAGCACAGACTGGGATATCACACTCAGCTTTCTCTGGACCACCCTGGTGAAAGAACCGTAGCAATGTGTTTTCCTGGAGCCTGGTGGCTTTCCTCCCTAACATAAGTCTTTAGGTGGCTGACACCTTTACCCATGCAACCACAGAGACCAGCACCACCCCGCTAAGAGTCCCTGTATCCCTTACTCACCCTAAGGGGATGCTAGGTGACAGACATTTGTCACTTTGACTGCAGAGTGATCATAATGACAAGTGCAATCAGCCACCTGGAAGATCAATATTGGGTGCCCCCCTTACCCGCATCCCTCATGACTATAGAACCGGAGTTGATATCAGGAGCAAAACAGAACATTTGAAAATTCAGGAATCCCTTCTCCTTGCCTCAGGAACTTCTTTCCCAAGAGCAGTACTAAGGAGCCCCTCCCTGGTGAGACAGGCATGCTGGAATGAAGAAAAGGTTCACTCAATCATGTTAGGAGCCTGGGAACCAGGCAGGGGGTGGGCAGGAGGAGCCAGGCTGTTCCACCTGGTGGTAGCAAGAGTGCCACTGTGTAGCTCCCACTGGGAAGACCTCACACCTTCTCTAGACTGGAGTGTTCACACAACCTAAGGAGGGCCCCTTTCGCACTAACTCAAGGCAGATGTGGCTGACGGCTTGTGCAACACCGACATCACACTTTCTTTCAGCAAGACCCGGCTGAGCATGGCATTATCCATGGAGCAAGGAGGTCCAGCTCTGGGGGAACCAGGACTGCTTGAAGCTGGCTACTAAAGGTGGTCTTTGTCATAGTTCATAAGATGCCCAGAACCTAAGAGGGCATCTGCCCCAGTGGCAGGGTGCAGAAAGATAGCCCCATGTCTGCATCATGGTAAGATTGCCAAAGCAGGGGACATGTCAGCGAAAAGGGGCCAGGCCCGCAGTGAGAACCATGCCCCAGCTCAGATGTACCCACAGCATCCAGCTTAGGGCAGATTCTACTGCTCCAGCTGAAGCTGCACCAACCATGCTCTCCAATGGGCTCTTGACTCAAAGGATGGGCGTCACCTACAGACACCCATCCGGAGGAGCACAAGTCAACAGGGCCACACCTGAGCACTCACTGTCCTTGGGTTTGGGGGAGGAGCCCTCTTACCTTAAAGCAATCATGGATGTAAACAGAGCATTTACTCTTAAACAAGCCCAAAGATTGCCCTTGGAGGAGGCACTTGGGGACAGTCACCCAGGCAACCTATGTCCTGCTGTGATTCGCCTATTTTCCTTAAGGTAGAAGGAGGACACTGCTTACATCAGGACTGGCAAGGTTTGGATGAAGCCCCCGATTCCACTGGGGGTGCTTCCTCGCAATGGTGTTTCTACCTTCCATCCCCCAGAACCTGAAGAAATGAATCCCCTTAAACAGTCATGGCTGTCCTGGAACTCACCATGTAGACCATGCTGGCCTCAAACTACCCACAGACACATGCCTTCCTCTTTGCTGGATTAAAATGTGTGCGCCACCATGTCTGGCAATGTGGGATGTTCTGTATGGCAAATGTGTTGCTAATAAAACACTGATTGGCCAGTGGCTAGGCAGGAAGTAGGCGGGACTAACAGAGAGAATTAAAAGAGCAGGAAGGCAGAAGGAGACTGCCTGCCAGCCAGCAACTGCCAGGACAAGCAGCATGTAAAGATGCCGGTAAGCCACGAGCCATGTGGCAAGGTATAGATTTATGGAAATGGATAACTTAAGATATAAGGACAGTTAGCAAGAAGCCTGCCATGGCCATACAGTTTATAAGCAATAGAAGTCTCTGTGTTTCCTTGGTTGGGTCTGAGCGGCTGTGGGACTGGCAGGTGAAAGAGATTTATCCTGACTGTGGGCCAGGCAGGAAAACTCTAGCAACATAAACCTTTTCAAATTGGGCAAGGACCAGGAAGAAGGTTCAGCAGGCTAAGGCACTTCACCAAGCCTGACAACCTGAGTTCAGTTCCCAGAACCCATATGATGGAGAGAACCAACTCCTAAAAGTTACCCTCTGACTTCCACATTTGTACCATGGCTACAGTAAGGAAATACATGTTATAAATAAATAAAGAAATGAAGTGGGCCAGTCTCCTGTCCACAGTGTCCTCTCTGCTGGTCTTGATAATACGTCCCACTCAGGGAGCCTGCAGAGATTCCATGACATGTCACCTCATCCCCTAGTCCTCTGTCTCAATCCCTTTCCATCTGGCCTGCTCTTGGGGTGGCCCTCAGGATGGAGAACTCCTGTGTATGGCCAAAGCTTGGCTGAGGGATTCCTGCATGTACACTTCTTCCGGTGGAGTGTCAGCACACAGGCTCTTATCAGGGTTTGGCTCAACTCTATAGGCTCCCTGACCTGTGCCCCGTGGTATAGACAAAATGACATGTTTGAATGCCAGTGCCAGCTCCACCCAGCAGGTACAGGTGCCCTCTCCACTGCAGGCCTATGATATTCCCCAGGTCCTCAGCCATGAAGAATGCTCATCTGTGGGCTCTCCAGCTCACCTCTTGATGCTGTGCTTATCTGTTACCCTGGGACTCGGGGGACCTGGCCTTGCCCTTCTCTCTACTAAGTGCTAGGTTGTAAAGACACTGGGAAGGATGGTTAAAAAAATAACAGCACCTAGGATTTGCTGGACATGACAAAGTCCTAAGTGGCCAGCTGTTTCGAGGATACTATCACTGTGGCTGAACCTTGTCTGTGGAGGAAATAGGCCGAGACTCAAAGGAACACGTAGAAAAAGCAAAAGCAGACAAAAAGGACTACATCAAACTAAGAGGCTTCTGCAGAGCAAAGGACACAGAAACAGCATGAGGAGGTGGCCACAGACTTGGGGAAGCCTACCAGTCAAACAGCTGTTCAGGCCTGTGATGGTTAATACTGGCTGCCGATGTGACAGGGTCTGTGATCACCAAAAAGACAAGCCTCTCGGCGTGTCTGGGTGAGTAGGACTGGGAGATGGCTCAGTGGTAAATCACTTGCTTTATGGAGTCCTGTGTTTAAATCCCAAGAACCCACATAAGGCTGGGCATGGTGGCTAGAGGCTGTAATCCCAGTGTGCTTCTGGGATTTGAAGGTGGTGAAGACAGGAGTCTCCCAGAAGTGTGTTAGTTAGCCTGGAGTATACAGCCATAAACAATAGATACCCTGCCTCAAACAAGGTGGGAGGGGAAAACTTCAGCTATCATAGCTGAGGTTGCTTGGACACATAAGCATCTACTTTCTCTTACATACACACACACACATACACACACACGGGGTTAGAGACAGAGACACACACAGACAGACAGGGGTGGGGAGGAAGAGGATTAAAAAAGATTAGGTTAACCTCTGGACATGCCCCTTGGGGATTATATAAATTAGGTTAATCAAAGTAGAAAGACTGATCCTAAATGTGGGTGGGTTCATCCCATGGGCTGGGATCCCAGAGTAAGTAAGCAGGAAACAGTGAGCTGAGCACCAGCATTCGCCTCTCTGCTCCTGACCTGTGACCAGCTGCCTCCTCACACTCCTGCACCGCGTCTCCCCGCCCCCGACGGCTGTGCCTTCCAACTGTGAGCCCAAGCAAACTCTTCTTTCCTGCCTTGCTTTGTCAAGGATTTCGTACAGCAACAAGACAAGTGTCTCAGTCAGAGACCAGTGTCCAGCAAGGGGCTCAGTTCACGATTAAGCCACAGATAACAGAGCTGTCCCCAAAGACAACATGCAGACAGATGGCCAAGAGATGCTGTGAGGAGTATTCACTAGCATGGTGCAAAAGTCAATACCTACAGTAGCCGTCATGGGGACAAGCGCTGACGAGGGCATGGGGAGAGGGGGCCGTTGCACATCAGTACAGCCGTTATGGTACAACACTATGGAAGTTAGGAAACGCAAGATGCCTTATCGCCTAAGTGGCCATCAGTGGATGAATGGGCAGAGAAATTAGTACATGCACACAATGGAATATTATCCAGCCATAAAAATAAATAAATAAAACAAGTCTTGACATCTGCATCAGTGTGGATGAAATAGAGAGCACTGTGTTAAGAAAAGTCAGGCAGAGAAGACATTCTGCACATTCTTACTCAGGTGGAATCTACGAAGTCTATCTCATAGACACAGTGTAGAACTGCTGGGGGCAGTGGCCATGAGGGTCAAAGCTTCAGACACACTGGAGGAGTGGTGGGGCTGTGTGGCACTGTGTGACAACCACAGTGACTGACTGCACTGCCCTGGTGCCTCTGTCCCAGATGGCTATTACTAACCTCCTACCTCCTCTCCATCCCAGAAGTGTCCCCAGCACAGGACAGCCCAGGGCTGGCCCCAGCATTCCCATGGCTCAGACGCTTGTTAAAAGATGCCATGTTTTGGCCTCCTCAGATACCCTGCTCTCCTGATGTTCTAAGTCTGAAGAAAGCACCCTGGCTGAACTACAGCATAATGCCAGGACACCGATGCCCTCTCCCCATGCTAGGCTCTGAGTGCTGTGGAAACACATGGTCCAGGCAGCCAGGCACCTCTGCCTGCAGCTACCTTGCTATGCTTACTAGGTTAATGAGCCCAGGTCACCATTTGACCAGCCTACCAAGTTTGCTGCAAGTCAGGAGGCCAGTGAAGGCACCAGGACCACTCAAGGAGGAAGCTGCCTGGTGCTCACCTGCCCCGCCCACACTTCCCTGGTTCTCACCACGCCCATCCCTCCAGCTCTGCCTCTAGACTGGCAGCTGTTTCCTGCAGTTCCAGGGAGGAGCCAGAGTTGCTACTGGTGCTGGATGGCACTCCCTCCTGGCCCTCACCTGCTCACAGGGTGGAGGGCTCTGTACCCCACTCTCAGCCTGGCTCTGTAGGGACCCATTCATTGGACAGATACTGGAAGGAAGTGCCCACTGTCCGGCTCCTCACCCCAACTTGCCCTCCCCATCTTGACATAAGCAAGCGCATGCGGAATAAAAGCAGAATCCCACCGTGTCAGGCTCCGTGCCGCAGGGATGGCGGAGAGTCCAGGAGCACAGCAGCAGGGATCTCAGGGACCCAGCTGGTAAAACGCCCTTCCAACAACATGGGGACACGTGGGGAATGGAGTTACTATGTAGACCAAACAAAGAGTAAACAGGCCATGGCATGAGCCCAGGAGTCTGGGGCCCTGTCTCCAGGGTGCTGAACGTATTTGGAAACATTCTCTCCAGGTGCCGTCTGGGCAGCTCATGATCACCCCAAGGCATTTGTAAAGGCAGGCACAAAGGAGAGGGGAGATCCTGGGCTGTATCTGTGAAGGGTGGGTTCTACATTAAAAGCATGGACCAGCCTAGCCCCTGCGCCTGTACACTGGATGATGGAGATGCACTTACAGACACAGAACAGTGGGGGCAGCAGAGAGATGCATGGAGAGCCTCAGGGAACTTGCGGAGGCCATCTCATGGTGGTAAGGAAAAGACCCAGTGGGCAGGACAAGGGCTGGAGTATGGCTCAATGGAAGAGGACTGGCCTGGCATGTGCAGAGTCCCAATTCCAGCTTCCTTTATGTTGACTGTGGCATGGGGACATCATGCTGTGTGTGACTGATAGACAGAAATTTGCCCCTCCTGGAACATCTGATATCAAGACTGTGCTACCAGCTTGAAACTGGCCCTAGAGGGGAACTGGAGGAAAAGCAGTTATTTTAGACAAAATAGTTCTGACCTTATTACACCTTATAGGAAGCAGCCTGCTTCATTTCATGCATCCAGCCTACACTACAATTGAATTTCTGTCACCTCCAAGTTGTGTGTCTTGCCACGAGAGCGTCAGAACCTATGGAACCAGGAGGAGACTTCTGTTCCAGAAGGTGCCCTCCTCAATCACTCCAGAGGACTGGAAATATCTCAAAGGGACTCTCCCTAACTCAAAACAACAAAGTTAGAGCTATGTGACATGGCACCTGGACACAAGCACCCATGGAGCTAGGCTTGGACTGTACATCTCAGCTCTAAACCCTGCTGCTGGCTCTGGGTGAGGAGTGATGCCCACACAGGCACCAACTACCACACCCCCCCACACACACAGGGCTGCCTCTGCACACCGAGGTTCCTGTGCCAAGCACTCAAATGCTCACCATCTGCAAATGACACTACCCGTCACCAGCTTGTCCCTGGAGATAGGCTCATGGCACCCCTGAGAATCACCGCCTGCACTGCCCACATGCCCTGGCAGAGTGGGTGCCACTGCCTTAGAGAGTTAGGAACTGCAGGCACTGCTCTTCCTGCTGACATGAGGAGATGTGATGATAGAGCAGCCGGCCAAGGCAGGAGCAGCATGGTGCACGTCTCCACAGGGCAGTGTGGCATGTGCAGGAAGGAGCATTTTCTACCTCTAAGGTCACTGCCTTGCCCAATACATAAGAAACCTTGTCCATCTTTCCTTTTTTGAGTCTATCTAACCATCATACTCTGGGCTCTCTTGCATAGATTCCTATGTGCTAGGATTATAGGTAATTACCATGATACCTGGCTGGAAAACCAAACCTCATTGCGCCACCTTGGCGGGGTCATATAGGGACAGACCAGGGAAAGCCAGATACCAAAGCCAGAACCATGCCTGTCTGCCTCCCCACCTGCCCGTGCTCACCTTCAAAAGCACCATGGTACCCACACTGCCACCCACCTTTTCACCAGCAGGACAAAAGATCTGACAGAGAAGATGGGTCCCCAGCCAGCCAGCACCCATAGCTCACCCTATGTTCACCTGCTGACTCTGGCTTCTCCGAGTAGGGTGAAGCCAAGAGCAGGATGGCCCACCTTTGCCAATTTCTAAAGGGAACCATCTCCTCACATGATGGCGCTTTCAAAGGTACCTTGAACAGACCCAACAGGGTACAGGCAGGGCCCTGTGAGACTGCTGGCTTTCACCTCTGGAAGCTGGTTTGTAACTGGTGTTTGTAGAGAGATTTCTTAGGTTTCAGAATAAAAAGTTCCAAAGGCAAGATGAAGAGCCATTTCTACATACACCAATTTCCTCCGAAGCTCTGAGGCAACAGACAAGAAGATGGGGCCCCACGTCTTAGCATGGCACAGAGCCTCAGGGCAAACCTAGGCCTTATCTAGCATCACGCCACCCGGAACAGACCAATAGTTTACATGGTGCCAGCCAGCAGGGCTGAAAGGGCACTGCCATGGATGCCTGGTCACCTGTAATACAACAGGGAAGCAAAGAGTCTCCCACAAGTACTCAGGGAACAGGAAAGGCCGTGGGAATTCATACACAAAAGTTCATGAGCAAGCAAGTCTGAAGCTCAGAGTACTGTCATTCTGTGCTCAGGAGCAATGCGGAGAAAGGCTGAGGCATTCTATTAAGTAAGAGACAGGAAGGCCCCGGGACCATCACAGTGCTTGCTCTATGGTGTTCACCAGCTCTGCAGCTGTGGAAGCCTGCCCAAGGAGGACCAAGGAGGGCAGGAGCTCCAGTGGCCTCCAGCTACAGCCCTGTTCCTTATCGCCAGGTACACCCTGCACCTGCTCCAGCAGCTGTCTGGCCTTAGGCACCACACTGAAGAAGGGTTCTTGGACGCTTCTTAGTTCAGACGTCCTGTGGTTCAGCACTCCAAAATACTGCTTGGGAAGCCCAGTAAGGAACTCTGGAATCGGTGTGTGTGTGTGTGTGTGTGTGTGTGTGTGTGTTCTTGTGCATTGTGTATGTGTGTTAAGTGAGAAGTGTGCAATGGGCATAGGAACAGTTTCCATTAAAAGGCTATTGAGGGCTGGCAGGATGGCTGACCAGGTAAAGGCGCTTGCCATGTGGGCTTGGGGACCTGAGCTCTATTCCTGGAAGAAGAGAACTGGCTCCCAAAAGTTGTCCCCTGACCTCCTCACACATACCTTGGCACATTTATGCCCAGACTCTCACATACACATACATCATATATACAATAATTTAAAAAAGAAGGGAAGGTCACAGAGCTTGAAGGAGGTGTAGGCAGTAAGTTCCCGTTTGGGGAATGTCACCCCTCTAGGAAAGCCAGTGTGTGCAACAGGGTCCCCAAAGAACCACGATCAGTGGCACTGCCTGACAACGCCTCCCTTCAGAAATGGAGCCTCAACACAGAGCTTGGAGTGGATGAGGGAAGACTCCAGAAGCTACGGTGGAAACAACGTGCTCCCGAAATAGACGTCAACCCTCTGGAAAACAGTGACACTGAGGACAGACAGACGGCACCGGCCACAGAAGGGAGCAGCCTGGGAAGGAAGGGTGACCTTGGCGGAGGCTACCATCTCTGTCACCAGCCCCTCCTGTCCAGTTAGACCAACAGTCTTAATGCGCTTGGTGCCTCCCTGGAGGTGCCGGGTCACCTACTTCCACAAAGTCACTTACTAAAAATACAGGGCTTACGGGGAGGGGAGGGCTGGCAAGGTGGCACTGTCCCCGCGCAGCTGCTGGCCAGAGGCCACTGTTCACAGAGCCTCTCACCCGGGGGATGGGGTGAAAGGGTGAGCAGATGGCTTTGGCTTCCTCAAATTCAGGGCCAGTTGCTCTGTAGAGGAAAAACTTGAGGCCGCCACATTCTGAAGAGATACACAGAGGGCACTAGCGCCTTGTGTCCCCAAGTCAACCTGGCCTCAGATGAGCTGCAAAACAGACTGGTCCCTGGCTGCGGGGTCCTTGAGGTTGGTCACATTCATTTATAGAGCATGCAGCAGCCACAGGCCCTCAACTCTGAGGCCACCGGGACCCCTCATTTTTCTGGGTAGGCAGTGTGGAGCCAGGGGCAGAGCCTGGGCCTTCTGTTCCTTGCAAAACCCAGTCATCTGCTCTCCTGCATGCAGTCCCCAGGCTGAGCTCATGAAAAGGAGTTCCACCAGCCTGACCAGTGGCTTTTGGCACTGCTGTTCCCACTTGGCAGAGGGAGGAAAGCTCCCCTCCCCCGGCTACCTGCCTCCTGTCGAAAAAGAGACACAGCACAGCTATCTTAGGTAGAGGCAGCCACTGCCTGGGCACAGCACCCAGTTCCTAGCCACAGGGGTTCCGATGACCCCTGCTGGGCATCTAGAAAAAAAGCCATTTGGCCATTCCACCTGTTGCCTGCGTCCCCACTCTGTCCACAGCTGGCCTGGTCCAGCCGGGGGATCTGCTGGCCTCCAAACAGCCTGTGGTGGTTTGAGAGAAAATGGCCCCCAAAGGGAGTGGCACTATTAGGAGGTGTGGCCTTGTTGGAGTAGGTGTGGTCTTATTGGAGGAAGTGTGTCACTCTTGGGGTGGGCTTTGAGGTCTCTTTCTCTCAAGCTTTCCTCAGTGTGACAGTCAGTTGACTTCCTGTTGCCTACAAGATGTAGCACTCTCAGCTCCAGCACCATGTCTGCCTGCATGCTGCCATGCTCCCCATCATGATCATAATGGACTGAACCTCTGAAAACAATTAAGCAAGTCACCCCAATTAAATGTTTTCTTTATAAGAATTGCTGTGGTCATGGTGTCTCTTCACAGCAATAAAAACCTAACTAAGACACAGCCCCACACCTTTGTCCCTGCTCATGCCACATGCTTGGAAGGACACAACTATCCATTTCCCCATAAGTCCCTTGAGGTGAACTGCATCCTGAGTAGATCAAATACAGGTAGGTAAAGGGTCCTGAGAGTCACATGTCACTCAGAGCAGTCACAAGCCTGTCCCCAATCCCAGAAGCAGCATGCATTATCAGGCAGTATTAAACGCTGCCTCAGGAACCACAGGCTCTGGTGGCTCTCCTACTTTCTCAGGACAGTAGATAACAGGAACCCTCTTGGGACCCCTGACCCACCTGCTTTAAACCAAGTCCATACAGCTCCATGCAGACTGTTGTAGCAGGCTCCAGAGTCACCACCCCCTCCCAGAACCCATGTGGGTGCATTCCCCCTCCACTTATCTTGGAATGCTTGCTAATCTAGAGCAGGGCTGCAACATTTCCCCCCAACTGGGTACACTGCATTTTCTGATGAAGGGGAAGGGATCACATTTCAGGGTCCACATTGGTCCTTCATCAGTCCCTGTGGGCTCCTGCCCATCTTCACTGTCCCCTCAGCATACAGCAAGCAGAGAGACCAGGGACACAGAGGAGGGGCTGGCCTGAAGAGCACAGCCTCTGATCCTCCTGCCTGAGCATCCCATATATCAGCTCACCCTGTAAGGTGGCATTCTGGTGGTACAGGCTTTAGCCAGGAAGCCATCTTGCCATATTCTTCCCAAGTCAGGAACAAATACTGATACTTTTAAGCTCTGCCAGCCTGGCACTGCACTCACCTCACTCCTCATTCAAAACCAGGAAGGGAAACCAGGAGTCTTAGGAGATCTCCAGCCTACAGCTACTTCCACCTCAGGGTCTCCTGCTTCAGCAGGGTTCACAACACTACCTTGCTCTAGTACCTGAGCCTGTACACCTAAAGGCTCGATGAACGTCATGAAATCACTCTCACATGGACAGAACTTGACTCCAGGGGTAGGTTCTAGTCCCCTTATCCAGCGCTGAATCCTAACGTGACCCTACATGCCTAGCTTGGACGTATCCCCTGTGAAAGTCCACAGCTGCTTCCTCGGCCTCCCTCAGCATCTGAGGCCCTCCGTCAGCACCAGGAAAGAGGTAGCCCAGAGCTCACAGAAGCGTGTCCTTTGGTTCCCTCTGCTCCTAACTAACTTCCTGTATCCCAGAGGCCATGGCCACTTGCTTTTCTCCTGGCTCGGTTTTACTTGCTAACAGAACTCATTTTTGCCAGCCTTGGCTCCAAGCAGCATGTCCTTGTCTGTGGCTGAACAGTGGGCCCCCAATCTGAGGCATCATGTTGGTTCTGCTCTGGCCCGTGGTATATTTACTGTCCTGGAACGCCTTCTTTTGCTTTGGTACCCCACTGTTCCTGCCTGGCTGACAATACTAACAGGCCTTGTATGTCATTTACATACTGTATACGCTCCTATGACTTGCCCAGCCAGGTGGAAACAGCACATCGCAATCAATGAGTCAGTCAAGGAGGCAGAGCTACTGAGGCAGGGTACAACAGATGCCAGAGGAGGTACTCAGTAAAAGACTTGACGACACTCGGTACCGTGAGCAGAGGGCAGGAGGGAGAAAAGCAGGTCATGCTGGGAAACAAAGCAGAACATGATCAAATACCACCACATCTGCAGGATGCTACACTCCAGGGACTGCGAACTCAAGCTGCTCTTCAAAACAAACACCTTTAATCCCAGCACTTAGGAGGTAGAGGCAAGCAGATCTCTGAGTTTGAGGCCAGCCCTGGTCTTCATAGTGAGTTCTAGGACAACCAGGGCTACACAGAGAAACCAAAAGAAGAGAAAACAAAACAAAACAAAAAATAAAAAACCAGTCATAGCCAGCTGTAGTAGTGCACGCCTTTAATCCCAGCACTCAGGAGGCAGAGGCAGGAGGATCTTTGTGAGTTCGAGGCCAACTTGGCCTACATAGCAAGTTCCAGGACAGGTAGGGATATGTAGAGAAATCCTGTCTCAAACAAACAAACACACACACACACACACACACACACACACACACACACACACACACACGAACCAAAATCATGATGTTGGAGTGCAGCTCAGTGCTGCAGAGAAGCCCAGGGCCTACCCCAGCATGACAGATGGAGACAGTCTACTCTACAGAGGTTAATGTAGAAGATGGCAGTGAGGCTGCCCTAACCACCTTGCATGCTGGCCACTAGATGTCCACTCTAGTCTGCTGAGATGGCTGTGTAGCTTTAAGAACCCAGGATCACTCTGTTCTTGTTCCTGTCTGCCATGGCTTCACTGACTCCTCCCTCTGATCTCAGGGGCAAGGGTGCAGCTCTGCTTTCTGAACCCAAGCCAGGCCTTGTCACTCCTGCTCCTGGGGGGACAGGACATGTCTGTGCACATCCATTCCCACCATTACTTCTAGCATGACAATCATCACCATCTGGTACCTTATTATGAAATGGTCAGGTCATGGATGACTCTGGGAAAGACTGCCTAGTGGAATTTCTAACACACACACACACACACACACACACACACACACACACACACACACACACATCCCATTCCCGTGGTTTGGCTTCCACAGTTCAAAACAGCAATGGAAAACCCCAGGTGTAAACAATACATGTTTTCAATTACTTGGATTATAGCACACTGTTGTCACTGTCCTAGTTTCTTAGTGATTGTGTTAGCTACTGTTCGCCTGTCTCTTTGTGCACACAATCTCTGAATTCAAGTTCACCATGGGCATGCTACTATTGTGTCCAGAGGGTTTGGCAGCATCTGCGGCTCGGGTATCCATCAGGATGGATCCCTGAAGATAAGGGGGCTGAGCCTTTGCAGAAGAGAATCTTTTTAACTTTCCCATCACACCAATCTGTAGCCTGCTGGCTGGCTGGCTGGCTGCCTGTGGGCCTGCGGTAGAGCTAGCACCTGACTAGCCAAGGGACCTGTACTCACACTCCACTCTAGGACAAGCCTGCGCTTGTGAGAGCTACGGTCGGGTGTAAAATGATTCACTCGCAGTTCTGACACCCCTTAGTACCCGGGGTCCCCTCCCAACTCCCAACTTGGCCATGCAAGGACAGAGAGAATCCAAGGGCTTCTCCACTCTGTGTAGTAGGAGCTTGTCTCCTTGGAACTGCCCTACTCCCTAGCACAGCTCAGAGTTTTCTCTCCTAAGAGCTGAGTGATTCTGCAGTATTAAAAACATACCCTGTTGAAGGACCTGTTGGTCTGAGTTTATTTTAACTCGTGGGCCCTGTGCAGGCATCTGAGGAGAAAGTGAGTGCCAGGCCTAAGATCACAGCCCTAATCAGCCACAGTGAAGGGACACCCCTTCCCTCAAGTCCAGCCCAGCTGATGGTGGTCCCAGAGAAACAGTGGCTCATCAAAAGACAGCAAGTGGACACCCCTATCAGCGTGCTTCTGCAAGCATGAGATTGGTTGCCCAAAAACCAGTTACCCAAGAGGTCCTTTCACAACCGTGGGAACAGAGCCGAGAGAGAAAGCGGTGCAAGCAGGCATCAGCTCCTCGGGGCCAACGATATCAGCAACACACAGCACAGTCCTAACCACAGCAGTGACACTGTAAGCTTAAACAACGCTCTCCATAAGCAGGGTAAAAACACGGGAGGAGGACGCTAACCTAAAGTCCTGTTTCATCCACCCAATATACTCAGAACGCCAGTTCAGCTCTGAGTACTGGAAAGACGGCGGGAGCCGCCACGCTGCTTCCCACCCACCCTGTGCAGTCCAGGGGCAGTCAAACTCAGAGCCTGAGTTCAGCCTCACTGCTTTCCAAGGGCGCAGCCGCTATGCAAGGCTGGAAGCCACCATGCTGAGAGCCAGGCTCTGTTATCTTCTTTACTTGGTGACATCTGTCCACAGAGAGATGAGGCACTCAGGGAAGTCCTGCTGCCATGGCAGGGGCAGCAGTGGTACTGGCAGCTTCAGTGGCGGTGGCGGCAGCAACAGCAGGTATTCCAAAGGATGCACCTGAAGGAGGCGAATAGGCCAGCAGAGACAAGTGTCACTCACCCAAGTTTTCAAGGGGCCTGCTTTGGAACTTGGGCCGGGAGGAACCACAAGCCAGAACCCAGAGTGGAGGAAGACACTCCTCTAGCAGCCAGGATGAAGACGGGCCGCTCATCAAGGGGCAGACCTAAGACCAGCAGGGTCTAAGAGATGCCCCCATGACACCCTTCAGTACCGTGTGGGTACACCAACCTCGACAAGGTGGGGCTGGAGCACAGTCACCCTTACTTATACAGGCAGGCAGATCCCCAGCAGAGTTGCAGGTGGCTCCAGAGGTATCAGGAGGCAGACTGGGCTGGCTTTTATCCCCATTCAGCCCTCCCATGCTGGGAGGAGCAGAACCTGGGCCCTGATACCTGATCACACCAGACCAGCCAGTCTTTGAACCAGAGGCAGAGCAGGGGAGTGGCCTGGAATAAGGGCCCAGCCAGCCTTCTGCCCATACCCACCAATTACCCACATGTGCCCCTGCTCCAGTGCACCCACAGGTCCTTATCTAACTGCCCAGAATGAGGCCTGGGTCTGGCCAGGCCCTCCACTCAGTCAGAAGCATAGTAACAGCCAGAGAAGCCCAAACACGGCACTCCAGATGGAAGGTAGAGGAGTACTGGGAAAAGAAAATGTCTCTTTCTCCACAACCAAGTGAAGGACAGAGGCTCCTCCCAAGCCCCCCTCTCCAAAGCCCATTCTTCCTTGCCTCCTGACCATTAGCCTGGGAGCCATGTCTAGGAAAGCCCTGGCTCAACAGCGCTGAACAGCCACTAAAATGGCTTTACAGTGAACACAGCAAAGGCTAAGGCCGAGTGCCCCCGGACCACAGGTGAACCAGTAGGGGGATGCGCCACCATGGGGCTTGATGACCACAAATAAGGACAGAAATGGAAGCAAGCAGGCCTAGGGCCCGAGTCCCTGCAGTACATAGAAGAGCAGCCCACTCTCACTCCTCTCTGCCACAGGGAGAACTCTTGGAAGGGGATCCTGCTCCTCAAGACACAGGCACTGGGCTGTGAGATGAGAAACAAGTGCTTTTTGGTCTTAGTTCCCAGTTTTTCGTGGCGCTTGACAGTACAGCTCCTTATAACACTTGGTTCGTGGTTCAGAAGTTCCTGACTAGCTCTTTCAGTTATGCCATGCCATGCTAAGAGGCTTAGGTGAGCCATCCACTATAGCCTTGGGCTGGTGAGCAGAGAGACCATGTGATCGGAGGCCCGATATAACACACTGAACATGACAGGAGAGGAAGTGGGGAATATCCTTGAATGCACTGGCACAGGAGAGGACTTCCTGGCCAGAACACTGATGGCCCAGACACTGAGGTCAATAACTAATGAATAGGACCTGATGAAACAGAAGAGCTTCTGTAAGGCAAAGGACACCACCAATAGGACAACATGGCAGCCTACAGAATGGGAAAAGATCTTCACCAGGTCCACATCTGACACAGGGCTAATCCAAAATATATAAGGAACTCTAGAAACTAGGTATCAACAAACCAAATAAACCAATTAAAAAATGAGGTACAGCTCTAAACAGAGAATTCTCAATAGAGGAAACTCAAATGGCTGTGAAACACTTAAATGTTCAACACCCTTAGCCATCAGGGAAATAAAAATTAAAACTACTTTGAGATTCTATCTTACATCTGTCAGAATGGCTAAGATCAATAACACAAATGACAGCTCATGCTGGTGAGGATGTGGAGCAAGGGGAACACTCCTCCATTGCTGGTAGGAGTAAAAACTTGTACAGCCACTTTGGAAATCAATATGGTGGTTCCTGAGAAAACTGGGAATCAATCTACCTCAAGATCCAGCTATACCACTCTTGGGCATATACCCAAATGATGCTCCATCCTACCACAAGGACACTTGCTCAACTATGTTCATAGTGGCTTTATTCCTAATAGCCAGAACCTGGAAACAACCTAGATGTCCCTCGACCAAAGAATGGATAAAGAAAATGTGATACATTTACACAATGGAGTATTACTCAGCTGTTAAAAAAAATGACATCATGAAATTCCCAGGCAAATGGATGGAACTGGAAAAAAAAATCATCCCAAGTGAGGTAACCCAGACCCAGAAAGACAAACATGGTATGTACTCACTTGTAAGTGGATATTGATATTAGATGCTAAGTAAAGGATAATCACACTCCAATCCACAGACCCAGAGAGGCTAAGTAACAAAAAGGGCTCTAGGGGTGATGCATGGATCTCCCTGGGAAGGGGAGATACAGTAGGTTTTGTGAGTGGACTGGGGGTGGGTGAGGATGGGAACAGGACCAGGTATGGGGAGTAGAGAGAGAGAGGGTAGAGAGAGAGAAGGGATGACTGGAATTGGGGAGCATTTAGGGGGCAATGTGGAAACTTAGTGTAGTAGAAACTCCCTGAAATCTACAAGGGTGACCCTAGAGAGGACTCCTAGTAATGGAGGATACGGAGCCTGAACCACCCACCTTTTGTAACCAGGCAAGGCTTCCAGTGGTGGGACTGGGACACCAATCCACCCCCAAAACCTTCGACCTATAATCTGTCCTGCCTGCAAGATATGTTGAGGCAGTGGTGGCACAGAAGTTGTGGGAGTGGCCAACCTATGACCGATCTAATTTGAGGCCCACACCACAAGAGGGAGCCCATGCCCAACACTGCCTGGATAACCAGGAACTGGAGACTGGACAGCCTAGAGACCTATGGTAGAATCAAATACAAATGTAAAAAAATAAAATAAAATAAAATAAAATAAAATAAAAGGAATGATTCCTAATGATGTTCTGCTATACTCATAGATCAGTGCCTAGACCAGCCATCATTAGAGAGGTTGCCTCTGGCAGCTCATGGGAACAGATACAGAGACCCACAGTCAAACATTAGGAGGTTGGAGGTCTCCAATGCATCCTTCCCCTCGGAACTCAGGGAACCCCAAGGAAGAGGGATCAGGAACACTGGGAAAGCACGGCCCATGGAATCAACTAAGCAGGCCTCATGGGAGCTCACAAAGACTGAAGCGGCAACCATGGAGCCTGCATGGGTCTACACAAGGTACTCTGTATATATGTTATGGTTGTTAGCTTGGTGTTTTGGGGGGACTCCTGACAGTGGGAATGGGGGTATATCTGACTCTTTTGCCTGCTCTTGAGACCCTTTTCTTCCTACTGGATTGCCTCGCCCAACCTTGGTCTTATTGGATTTTGTTATGCCTGTTTGGTTGATGTACCTGGGAGGCCTGCTCTTTTCTGGGGGGGGGGGGGGGGGGGGGGTAGGGGGGGGGGGACGTTCAGAGGGACTAGAAGGAGTGGAAGGAGGGTAAGCTATAGTTGAGATGTATTGTATGAGAGAAGAATAAATAAAAATTTTAAAGGATTTACTAATTTTTATTTTATGTGTTTCCTTGTATCTATATATGTACACCATATACATGCAATGTCCATGAGGCCAGAATAGGGTGTCCAATCCCCTGAGACTGGAGTTACTGGTGGTTGTGAGCCACCATGTGGGTACTGGGAACTGAACCTAGGTTCTCTGCAAGAGCAACTAGTGTTCTTAACCACTGAGCCATCTCCCCAGCGCTCTGGACTTCTTTTACTAGAACAAAAACATCTGCAAGAGGTCCCAATAGCAGAGGTTATGAGACAGGCGATGTCCCCGGAGTCCACCAGTATATCTGAACACCATTTGAGCCTCAGGGGAGGCCAGTAGGACACGGGGCTCAATGGGCAGCAGCACTACAGGGTGCAGAAGGCCCCACCCCGCCCGCCCGCCCCCTCCCAGCGCTGCCCTGGTTGCTGAGAGGCCTATCTCAAGTCCACAGCTGTGGGGGCCTACTTTGCTCATGTGTTCGTTTACATCAGCAGCAGAGCAATGGTCAGGGCGAAGGCAGAAGCTGAGACAGCAGCAGTGTCTGTCATTAGCTCAGACATTGAAGGGGCCGTCACAAGTTACCGCCCTTGCTCATTCCAGAAAACAGTTTCTCTTTCTAAACACAGGTGGGTGCCTTTTCTCCTTTTCCTGTCTGCTCTGGTGGAGCTGCCCTGCACCCGTGTGCCAAGCACTCAGCCCCAGCCCTATTGCTACTACTTTGAAATGAACTGTTGAATCCATGTCTGTAAGAGCCCTCTGCCAGCTCTCACAAAACAACTTCAATAACAGGAGTCCCAGTATGGCGCTCCAATCTTTTGGAGGGGCCATCCCCCATGGCAACGCTGGTGGCATGTGTGTTATATAGGTGGTTAGGTGCATCCTTGGCTCCACCCATAGGGTGCCAGTGTCCCGGTGCCTCCTATAGTGCCAAATAAAACTACCTCCTAACACTGCCAAATGGACTTAGCCTAGTTGAGAAGAACAACAGATCTAACTCCCCAGCTACAGTTCTTCCACCAAGAGATCCAGGCCTGAGCACTCAGGAATAGGAGAGTGGAGTCCCTTCTAGGAGTTTGGCCAGCAGAGCCAGAGGCACTTGAAGGCGACAGCCCATAATGTTTAGCTATGAGGAAATCTAATGGATTCGCAGCATTTCTTCAGTGTGCACACTGGACTGCTGCCTAACAAAATCCAAACCTACCTCCTGATTAGACAGTAACTCAGGAGTCAATTTACAATATTCCATATGTGCATTATGATAAGTCACCTGAGTTGACACTTGGGCTCTGCCATCTGCCAGGGGCATCTGTGCTTCAGTCAGCAAGTTCCTAAGAGGAGATGCAGGAAATGCCAGGAAAGAGAGAGGCCCTTTGAAAAGGCCTGGCTCAGCCAGGAGGAGATAAGACAGCCTACAGATTAGCCCAGACTTATGCAACCAACCCAGACACCATCAACGCTGCTTTGTCTAATACAAGGTGAGCCACAGAAACTCAATCAATGTGACTATTGACAATAAAAGATAAAGGGAAAGAAATAACAGGATAGTTTTTTTGTTTGTTTGTTTGTTTGTTTTTTCGAGACAAGGTTTCTCTGTGTAGCTTTGTGCCTTTCCTGGAACTCGCTTTGGAAACCAGACTGGCCTCGAACTCACAGAGATCTGCCTGCCTCTGCCTCCCGAGTGCTGGGATTAAAGGCGTGCGCCACCACCGCCCGGCCAGGATAGTTTTATGAGATACAAGGAAAAGCAGATCTGAAGTCCAACCCTCAAGAGTGTTGAAGGCCATCTATCACCACGGCTTAAGTTCTGGAGCCCATCCATAGCCATTGTGTGAGGAAGGACAGAGGTTAGAACTGGCCAGGCTGTTCTCAAGACCAGCATAAGGCTTCGGTGTGGAGAGCCATGCTCTCCAGGCATACAACCCATCTCCTCTGGGTTCCACACAGCTCCCAGCCTCTCCTGGGGACTACACAGCAGCTAGCGTTCCTCATAAGGGACAATTGTCTTCCCTCCAGAAAGACAAGGAAGATAGTGAAGTGTAGAGATGCAGTGTGGACTGTGCACAGGCTAGCATCTTCTCTTCTGTGGCCACATGCCCAGCCTTATAGCCTGTGTTGAAGGCCATATACTTCTCTACTTCCCTGTGTTCCTGTGAACTCCCCTCCTGATTTCAGCCCACACGGAGTGATTAGGGGAAAGGCAAGGCCCATGCCAATGAGGATGACCAGGACACATCACAGATGTCACCTTCCATAGTTTGTTTACCCAGGGCCCCACTCCATACAAATGTGGCCCAACCTAGCTAGGTAGAGCCCAGGTTCAGACGCAGCATCATCTTACTGACTTACATGACTCACTTACTTTACTATGTGATTGGGCAGAGCCTAGCAGATGGTGACCATGAGACAAGACCCAGGACACTCAATCAGAGCAACCACGTGGTCAAACACAGCAGATGGAGGCCGGGTGCATCTGGTGTAGCCTGCAGAGGGCTGCAGGAGGTGTTGCTGATGGACACTATCTGCACAGGTCATAAACACCAGAAAGGTGTATACGTGCAGTCCTTTACAAACTGTGTTCTACCCATGGGAGCGCAGTGCAGATAACAGTAGTCCTCAGTGGGAAGGAGTCCACAGCCAGACCACTCTCCTCCTGGAGCCACTTGTCACCCTAGAAACCTACAAACAGCACCAGCTGGCAGGACAGATGCAGAGAAGGGAGGCAAAGTTCACTTCCACGGAGTCAGCCCACTGGGGCAGCCTGCAGGGCTGTGAGGGCCAGGTCAGCCAAGTTATCGGGACAGGTGGCTTCTGGCCCCAGCTGGCCTTCACGGGAAGATCAGTGTATCAGCTCTACACTGCTTTCTAAACACAGGCATAGGTCAAGAGCCCATTCCAGTTAACTGCTCCAAAGCCATCACGGAGGCAGGCCTGAAACACACAAGCATGTGCATGAGTGTGCTCATAGGAACAGGTGTAAGTGAGAATGTGCGCATATAAACAACACACACTTTAGGACATTAGTGAACAAGAAGGCTTTTTTAAAGGAGGTGGGTCTCTGCAAACTGAAAGTTAAGATCCAGCTGTGGTGGCAACCCCACACAGCTTCGGTTGGAAACTGTGCTTCCTGGTTTGTTTGTTTGTTTGTTTGTTTGTTTGTTTTTTTTGGTTTTTCGAGACAGGGTTTCTCTGTGTAGCTTTGCGCCTTTCCTGGAGCTCACTTGGTAGCCCAGGCTGGCCTCGAACTCACAGAGATCCGCCTGCCTCTGCCTCCCGAGGGCTGGGATTAAAGGCGTGCGCCACCAACGCCCGGCTGGTTTGTTTGTTTATTTGTCTTAATTTTGTTTGCTTGTTTGAAATAAGGTACAACCTAGTCCAAATCCTGGCTGTTCTCAGACTTGACATGTAACAGAGGAAGCCCTGAACTCCTGACCCTACCTCTGTGTCCTGAGAGCTGTGATTTCAGGTATGGCCTTCATGCCTGCTTTATGCAGTATTGGGGATCAAGCCCAGGGCTTCGGACACACTGGGTAAGTAAGCGCTCCATCAGCACAGCCCTAGCCTGTTTGGATGTTCTTAGGAGCTTTTTATGAGTTCTGGAAGATTAATTACAAACCACTCTGGGTTTGTGGATCCTCCCAGAAGAGTGAGATTCTAGATGGAGTAAGGAACATAGCTTTATTTATTATATTTGGTTCTGGTTCAATTTTTACAAGCATATGCTACTTCTATAATTAAAATTTAAGTGTTGAGAAGAAAGTTAGCTCGCTTACCCGTCAGGCTCCTACCTTTTGTGTCTGCATGGCGACAGTCTTCCCACCCACCCAGCACTGATAAGACTCATCTCTTCTTTCAAGAAAAGTGCTTCCCTTGCAGGACGTCTGCAGTTACTAGACAGCCTAGCAGGGCAGCGTCACCCTTTGCTCTCCCTTCACACAACCCTTAGGAACACAAAGATGATCCCTGCCCAGCACAAGAAGACACAGTGGGTGGGGGAGGGGAGTGGGGAGAGCCAGCCTTCGCCAAACTCCCCTTTTCTGCTTCTGGAGGGAACACTGGGTCTCCAGCACCCACCCAGCACAGCTGGCTTCCTGCAACCTTTGTCACCAGGGCAACACACCTGGGCTGCAGCACTTAAAGACCTGAGTGAGGACTGTCCCCCACTGCACCAAGTGACACAATGAAAAGCCCTTCTGGAAAGCTCTGCTCCCCTGGAGATTTCTGCCTCCCTTCCCAACCTGGCTCCAAACAACCTGAGCTTGATGTTTAGGCCTTGCTGGGAAGCAGCCCTGCCTGGTATAGACTCAGACGGGCTCTGCTCAGGACAGGCTGCACTTCCTGGAGTCCTCCATGTCCCTGGGTGACCACACACATCCCATCCCCCACCTTCTCCCAACTGCTAATTCGGCTGACACCAAATCCCCTTCGGCCAATTATTTTGTTCTGTTAGGTAAGGGCTCCTGTACTCCCTGGAGAGTCTCACCAAGGCCCAGACCTTCATAGAACTTCCCCCTACCCCAAGGCTTTCCAGCACCCCATACTGGGCTGTGTCCCTGGAGCATATACCTTTTCAGGTGTTTACTAGCTATTTGAGCAGCTTTATTTAAGTCTTTATTTTACATTTATTTATGTTGGGGTGTTGCGTGCCCTAGCACGCATGTGGAGGTCAAAGGACAACTTGCAGGAGTCAATTCTTTCCTTCCACCATGTAGTTTCCTGTGATCAAACTCAGGTCATCAGGCTTGACAGGAAGCGCCTTGACTCACCGACAAGATGTTGCTGGCCCTTGAACAGCTTTCAAGAGATGCCACACATTGTAGGAAACAAATGTGTTGCCATAAATTTCAGTACTGGCGATGGACAGTGGGGACGGACTGAGGCCCAGGTCCACCCGTGAGCTGTTCCTGTCCTGCCTCTTATGGAGAGTTGGGGGTCAGTGCATTAGGGACACCGAGCTAACCCCGACACTGCACTATAGATCCAACCTGGGGACCACTCCTAGCTTTCCCAGGGCCAGCAATGTTCCCAACCTGAGGCTCTTCTCCCAACTCATTTCCCAGCCCTCAGATGTGACAGAACCAGAGTCCCTGTCCCCATATCGTGAGGTGCACCCGGTGTCTCTCACAACTTACTTTCCACATAGCTCTGCCAGACTCGGCCCTGCTCAGACTCAGAAGGGTCACACCACCCGCACAGGCCCATCTGGGCAGCCTGCAGCCCCCCACACAACAGGCCTGCATGGTGCCTGACTAGGACATCTATATGTCTTTGATGAGACGTACTGGTCCACAACAATGTGGCTCCACATAAGCAAAGTATTTACTGTGCAGAAACAGCAGGAGTGTGTGTGTGTGTGTGTGTGTGTGTGTGTGTGTGTGTGAACCTAGAGGGGGGCTTCCCAGAGTGCCAGTCAGTCAGAGCTACTATGGGCACCTATCTGACCAGCCATTCAATTTGGGGACAAAGGAGAGGTTAGAATTTATTTTCAGAAAATCATAATTATACACAGAAAAGGTATGAAACTAGAATTTGGTTGCAATAATCCTAACTATATTTTGGGGGAGGGAGGGCTTACACCAGGGTCTCACCCTGTAGCCCACATAGGCTACCCATGATGTTCCTACCACAGTCTCCCACGTACTGGGATAACAGGTGTGTATTCTCACAAAGAACCAGCTCTACTTAGTCATATGTGTTCGTTGTCATCGTAAAGAAAATAGTGGCTTTCAGCATACTCTTGGCCACAATTTGGCCCAGAAAGTTAAACTACCTGCCCACTGCCTGCCAAGAACTGGGACTCTGACCTAAACCATGAACTTGCAAGGGATCTGCTGCACAGACAGCACCCACTCTTCAGGGATCCACTGCACAGACAGCACCCACTCTGCAGGGATCCACTGCACAGACAGCACCCACTCTTCGGGGATCCACTGCACAGACAGCACCCATTCTGAAGCTATCTTCTGGGTTATGGACGAAAAGCAGGAGGCCACCTGATCCAGGTTTGACCATTGAGGATGAATCTGTGGCTCAAGCTCTTTCATTAACAGGCCAGGGGATGATATGAAACTCCAAAGGAAGAGAGCACAGGAACAGGGAGAGATGTCCCGTAGTCACACAGAGTGCTAGGCTCAGTTCTCAGGCCTGGTGACACAGAACCCACTGCCCGACTGACCCAGCTAATGAGTCCAGTTTTCCACCAACACCAGCCTCTGTGGCCTCCGGAAGGAGACACACCTGCCCTGTTCCTGCCAGAAAGCAACTCTGACCCCAGGACCATATGCTTTCAGGTCCTGGCTAGGTGGCTGTCAGCTGGTCTCAAGGAGCCCGGTGGGCTTCTGGAGCCATTATGCAGAGGGGATGCCATAGCATATAAGCATAGCAAGAGCTATGTCCTGGCCACCACCTCAGCCCAGCATCCTAGTTCACCAACCCTTTACAGCTTCATCCTCAGACAAGTGATACCTAGCTGTAGACAGCCTTCTGACCTCAGAGAGCATTAAAGCATGGGTCCTTTAAGAAAATCGGCAGGCATATTAAGACCTGGCCATGCCCAGGACTCCAGTGGTCCCTCTAGTCCTATCTAAACTGGGTGGGTACTCTGGGGTCTAAGACTGATGGCCTTCCCCTAACTGGAGCAGACCATGTCACTCAGGCTGTGCCCAGGACACACACACACACACACACACACACACACACACACACACACACATACACACACGCAGGCACGAACCATGAAATCCACTGCACTCTCTTCACTTACCAAGGCACAGGGTAGCAGGGCCAGGTGATGGCTGTCCTCAAGGGTGTCCGTCCTGCAGGGGCTAAGAAGAGAAAGACAAGGTTGTGAATGTGGCATACAGGACTTAGGAGACGCTGTTTCCCTCAAAGCAGGAAAACCAAGAGCTACGCAGAAACTTCAGGAATTCAAACCACTAATTCCCATTGCATAGCAGGAGGCCAGCAGAAGACTCCTGAACAGAGATAGCCAGCAGATACATTCCAGACACTGGAGACCACTACAGAAACCTGCAGGCCCCTACGTAGCGGAGGTGGGCTGCATCTGCCCCAAACAACAGAGCAGCCTCTCTCTGCCCTAAAGGCTGCCCTACCAGCGCCACTGCCCACACCTCTTGTGCATGATGACCCTTCCCACCCACTCCACAGCACTGGGCTCCTCTGACTCCCGTGAGCCCCGCCACAGCACGTAACAGCCTTCAGGGATCGGCACTCTAAAACCTTCATTTTAAACTGTGGCAAAATCCGCATAACCAAGACTGACCATCTTGATCACATTTGGGGCAGGTTAAGCACATGTGCATGGCGGTGCAGCCGCTGCTACTGTCCACCCACTGAGCTTTCTCATCTTCCCAAAGGGATGCTCTGACCCCACCACAAACTAGCACCCCAGCCCTCAGCACCCATGCTGCTCTCTGTCTCTGCACACTGGAAACTCCAGCAACTCCATGTAAGTGGAATCACACACTACTGTCTTTTTGGTGCAGGCCTCCTCCTCCTACACTGCAGTCACTCACTGCAACCTCGTTGACTTTTCAGGCTGAAGACCATTCCACTAGGCGGGTGCTGCAGAGTGGCTGTCTGTGTCGGTCCCTACCCCACATGACAGGGCAGACAGTGCCTTTGAGGGTGACAGGGGCTCCAGTCTTGGTGTCCTCATTAGAAGGGAACAGTCCTCAAACTCATGATCATCCTGCCTCAGCCTCCCTGGTGCTGGGATCAGAGGTGTGTGCCACCCTGCCTGGCTACCTTCCAGTATTTTAAGCTGCCCCCACATTATCTGTGGTCCGCATACTCCTGAGAAGTCCATTCCACCACAAGTTCTGCCCCTCTGCAGTAAGGAGAGCCTAGCAGTCGGCTCCCAGTTGTTGCACAGCTCCAGCAGCTCACTGGGGAAGCGGCCCTGGGGATCTCCATGCTGCTTCACGGTTGGCTGAGTTTCTCGGATTTAAATTTTCATCAATTTGGAAAAATTCAAGGCCTTACTTTTTTCCACCACACGAGACCTCTCCGTGGCAATCTATTTCACGTTCTTTTCCACTTGATACAGTCCCACTGATGCTCTGTTCTTTGCCTGGCTTACTTTCACAAAGCATCATGTCTTTGAATACGTTATCTCTTCTGCACAGTTCAGTTCCAAGCAGCTCACAATCATATGTAACTCTAGTTCTAAGGACTCAGCACCCTCTTCCAGCCCCTGCAGGCACTAGACACATGGTATACAAACATGCACGCAGGCAGAACACACACACATTCTCTCTCTCTCTCTCTCTCTCTCTCTCTCTATATA
>CABHPP010116521.1:20106-31304 GCA_902168425.1 Peromyscus attwateri | reverse complement strand
TTGTCATGGCGGCGGCTGGCAGTGTCTCTCTGCCTCAGCCTTCCACTTCCTAGAATTCTCTTCTCTGTTAGTCCCGCCTATACTTCCTGCCTGGCCACTAGCCAATCAGTGTTTTATTTATTGACCAATCAGAGCAATTTGACATACAGACCATCCCACAGCAGGTGTGTCTAAGGACTGCGCTTTTTCAACACATCAACAACTTTTTATTTATTTTTTTTTAACATTTGTTCATTTTTCGGTAGCAAGACTGAACCTTCAGCCTTGCCTGTGAGACATATGCTCCAGCCACACACCCCAGGCCAGCCTCCCCATAATTTGTTCTCATTCTGAGACAGGAGATCATTAAGTTGCCTACACTGGCCCTGAACATACTCTATGCCCCAGGTAGGCCTTGAAATTGCTATCCTCTTGCCTCAGCCTCTCAAGTATTTGGGATCAAAAGCCTAAGAGTTATATAAAAAAAAAACTTTAAGTGGAGTTACCCTACAATGGGGCAACAATGCCCTTACTAGACATCACAGGCTATCAAATATAAAGCCCATTGCCAGGAATGGGTTACCATTGCTGGAGTTGTTGGCCAGTGGGGTCCCATAGTCCTCCAAACATAAGAGGCAATTGCAACTACTCTTGGTTGTCCTCCAGAGTGTAATGGAAAGATTTAATCACTGAAGACTATAGACTTGAGTCAGAACCTGGGGAAACCAAGGTGGAGACCTGGAAGCGTCATTCCTGCTGGCTAACTTTCAGAGTGCTCAAAGGTGCTACCCAGGCTACCACTAATCTGACCCAGCTGTGAACTCTGAGGAGTCCAATAATAATCAGCATGGCAAGATAAGCTCACTAGAGCACCAGTGGTATGAACGCCATGGGAGTAACCAACCACTTTCTGATTAAATTTAACGCCCACTCCACATGTTGAACCCTATCTGGCATCATTACCAGAGCCAAGAACCTGTGGCTAGACAGGTCATAGGCCCTAAGGGAGAGCCCACTATCATTACTGTGCTAAATGGACAGAGTTCCTCTCTGAACCCTCATCTGAGAAGCCTCTTTTTGTTGACTAACTTAGAGACCCACAACTGGTCAATGTGCAGATAATAAGAAACTACAGAGTACTCAGTCTACTATGGGACATCTTTATCTCAGCCCCTCCTCCAAAGGCTCATGGATCACTGAAGCACAGGGAGGTCAAAAGAATGTAAGAACCAAAGGTAATGAATGCCTACAAGGAAACAGGATCCTACTGACACAGGAGGGCAGCTATATAAATGAACTCACAGCAGTTGCCATAACATACACAAAACCCACGTAAGCTCAAGTCAGATAAAATCCCAGCATGAAAAGGGAGGTGGGTAGAAAGTATCACCCATAGCTAAGGATCTACTGGCAACTGATAGCTCCTGGGAGGGGGAGAATCACTCTTCTTAAAATGTAGCCCTTGGTAGTAAACCTGTTCTAGTGAAGGCCACACATCCAAGAGTATATGGGCAACACAAACTGTATTTGATGGGCTTAAAAAAGATGAGATCTCAAACTTAGGAAAGGATGGGATGAATCTGAGAGGATTTGAGGAAGGTATGAATCATAATAAAACTACATTGTTCAAAATTATCAAAGACTAATTTTTTTAAAAAAAACTAACCAAAATTTCCAAAATAAAAATCAGAAATTTATAATTTAAGACATAAAATTTCATATTATACTTTCAATATAATTTAGCTAACAAAGTATGCTGGCTAGTCTTATGTCAACTTGACACACAAACTAAAGTTAACTGAAAAGGAGGGAACCTCAATTGAGAAAATGCTTCCATAAGGTTTATATGTAAAGCATTTTCTTAATTAGTGATGCCATGGGAAGCAAGCCAATAAGCAGCAGCCCTCCATGGCCTCTGCATCAGCTCTTGCCTCCAGGTTCCTGCCCTGCTTGAATTCCTGTCTTGATTTTCTTTGGTGATGAACAGTAATGTGGAAGTATAAGCTGAATAAACTCTTTTCTCCCTGACTTGCTTTTGGTCATGGCGTTTCGTTGCAGCAATAGAAACCGTAACATATACCCAAAGGAAGCAGTAGTAGGCATTCACTTTCATATTGTGGAGAAACATAATAACTTAGAAATATTCTGCTAAGAAAGCCAACAAAATAGTATTTCTAAAATTGCATATTTTCTTATACATTAAAAGAGAAATGAAATAATATGAGAAGTGTCAACATGAAAACACAACTCTCACCTCAAAGGATATAAAAATAGTTTATTCTGGAGTCAAATATGAGTGACTATCACCTAGGAACACGAATTCAGATTACCACAAATTCCAAGTCTCAATGCAGTAAAAGGTTTATGAAGTTTTTTATAAACACAGAGCAAAGAAAGTCATAGATCAAGACATTTTATAAAACACTTATGGAAATGTTAGATAAAGCAAAGTGGGAAATCTCAGCTACTGAACACAGACGCTATGTGACTACCTTTTGGTTGGTGGGAGCTAGCAGCATATTGATACATTTCAAGGGCTTTTCCTGCTAGTCCTGAGGATGTTAGGTCTGACACGAAAGTGAGTAAAGAATGGCTGTGAAGGGGATAAAAATAACCTAAGATAAACTATGACTAGAGTAGGGATCTGCCACAATCCAACCATTCTACAATCACTCAGGTTCCTATCAGTTCTTCACCCTTCAGAAGGTTCAGTGAAAGGTGTGCTTTTTTTCCAGAAACATCTGTCTATAAAGGCGTATGCTATTGAGAGCCAGACCAATCCAAGGCTTTCTCGGAGGCCCTGATAAAGGGACAAAAGAAAACTAGTTCTGTGTCCTTGCCCAGAGGCAGACTTGGCAAGGTCCAGTCTTGGGCTGGGACTTGGGCCTCAAAGGAGGTAAGGCTTAGAGCTTTTCTCCCTGAAGAGACTAGAGTTAGTAGTTCTAAGGCCACTGTGTGCTGCTGTCCGCAGTGCTCTTGAGATACCCTATGTTCCCCTTGTGCAACGATGTTTGATTCACCCCCTGCTGCCTTCACCCCATCATATGACAGTTTCTGCTGATGCTGCCCCATTTCTCCCCAGGAAACAGTATATAGAATGATGTACTTCTTAGTAAGTTTTATTGGCATCAGATACAGCTTGTATAGTACTCCCAAATCCAAACTTCTACCTATTTATCCTCTGACCTCCAGTCCTCTCTCAGGACCCTGTCCCTAACCCGGATCAATGTACCAAAATATTCAAGAGAAGTTATCTTTTATATGGTAGCAGAGATTTTTTTCTAATGTATATTTTGATACTCTCCAAGTTCTTTTAGGAAACTCTTAACATTTGTTTTCAATTACATCTTAGTATCTATTAAAGAACTAGACAGTACATATAAAGAGATATTTAAGATATAAAAATAGAAGCATTTAATAAAGAAAATCATCCAACAAGGAATAAATAAGCACTAACATGGGCAAAGATTTTGAAAAATAACATGTAAGGGTAGAAGGATGTCCCAAACAATACTCTCCATAGTCAGCAATTAAGACTGTAAAAGGGTTAATATGAAAAGTATTCTTTAGTCAACTTAAAATATTACATATGTTTACTTTCAACTTACTAAAAATAAACATTCATACATGTAGACAGTCATTTTTGGATGGCATAATCTCTTTAGAATTACTGTAAAAATACCTTTTAAGAACTGAAGTTCAAGGGGTGGGGGTTGACTGTTTTGCACCCATACTCTTAATTTATATCAAATTCTTCTAACACTAGCCAGAATTTGCTGTGCAAAAAGACAAGAGGAACTTAAGAATGTAAGTCAGTGCAAAGGGCAGGGGTCACTGAAAAGCCCAAACTACAAACAGTCAGGCACTTGGAAGGACTACTCATGCTTTTGTGAACAGAGTTCTCAAAATCTTCTGAACAATTTTTAAAACACAATTATAAAACATAATTTAGGACAGTTGAGTGAACCAAGTTCCAGCTCAATTCACTGAGGCTTAATTCATAGAATCTACGCCATTCATTTCAAGTGGTTTGGTGAACTTTAGGAAATGGGTACAGCGGTACTCTTTTCCCTCCACGCCAGTTTCACAACATAACTTCCTGTCCCCAGAGTTCTACAATCAACTCCATCCCCTATCTCATTTCCAAGCAGTATTTTCTGACTTTCTAGTCTATAGTCTTGCCTTTTCTATAAGATTCAATAAAGTAAAATCATTTAAGTTACATTTTCTTCTGGATTCTGTCTGTGTTGTTGCACTCCATTTATTTTTAGTGCTTCTATCCCACTGTGTGGGAACACCATTCACTAGCTGGTAGACATCTGTGTTGTTCCTATGTTTAGGCTAGTATGTCTGCTGCTGCTACTGATGGTGATTGATAGAAATAGGACAGGCAGGTAAGACACAGAAGCCTCAATTCTTGTCCTTGGACAGAAACAGGAAACGTCTTCCGTCTACACTGGCTGGAGGCCAGAAAAGTCAAAAGTGCTTGGGGGCTCTACTCTCTGCTCCGATTTCTAAATCGTTTTAGGGTTACTTCTTCAGAAGGGAGACTGTTACAGTAGCTTGAACCCTAACTCCCATTTCCCTGGTAGCACTACAAAACTAAACATCAGATTTGCTACTCCTTAGAACTTAAATTGCCATGTGAAAAGGTAGTCTTTTCAGTAAGGTAAAGTCAAAGGAATAGAATTTAAACTTAGCATCCTGACCTGGGTATAGAGCTAAACACACTGCTGTCTCCTTTTAAGATTCAAACCAAGGGCTAGAGAGATGGTTCAGTGCTTAAGAGCACCAGTTGCTCTTCCAGAGGACAGGGTTCAGGTCCCAGCACCCACAAGGCAGCTCACAACTGCTAATTCTAGTTCCAGGGGCTCCAATGCCCTCCTCTGGTCTCCTCGCACACCACTTGAATGTGGTGCAGACATACAATATGGCCTAAACACCCATACAGGAGGGTGGTGGCACACACCTTTAATCTCAGGGGCAGGAAGATCTCTGTGAGTTTGAGGCCAACCTGATCTACATATTAAGTTCCAGGACAGGCAGAGTTCCTGTCTCAAAAAGATAAAATTAAATAGATAAATAAATAGATAGATAGATAGATAGATAGATAGATAGATAGATAGATGAATGAATGAATGAATGAATGAATAAATAAATAAATAAATAAATAAATAAATAAATAAATAAATAAATAAAAAAGTTAATCCAAATTGGCCTGTCAGTCACCTGGCCCACCCCCAGCACTCTATCCTGCAAGACTTCTGCGTCACCTGACATGCTCAGGAGAGGGAAGGACCAACTAGTCTCACATGTGAGAATGTGCTCACCCTTTGAAGAGGAGCCTTTCTTACGCAGCTATCAGTAGAGTTTACACCATATAGCACTGTGGTCCCTCGGCCATGTGGCCTGCCCACTTTCCTGCATCCTAATTTAGAGAAATCTAACTCCGCCCCCCTATTTAAATCTCTTTTTGAATACTGACCGAAGTCTGAGAACATTTTCCCTGGCACGTCCTGAGCTTTCCCACTCCTCCTCTAAAGCTCTGAGATCTCACCACCCTCCACCAAGGTTTCTTAAGCTCCACTGCAGAAGTCACGGCCTTCTCGTTCCCTCTGCTCCATCTGCCTATTCTAAGGAGATGTGCATAGCTTGCCTACTGAAGTGAGTCCAGGCGGCCTGAGCATGCCACACATGGCTCTGGCAGGCCTTGCCCTTCTCCCCCACTCCCTCTACCTTGCTAAAAACTGTTAGATTACATTCCTAAAGCTAGCCCCCAAGGTCCATTCCCTTATTTGGCCACTTCCTCCTCCTGAGGTTGACTACTATAGTCCAGATATCAAAGTATTGAAGTCCAGCAATCAAAAACCCCTTTAGCTCACCTAATTGACATGCTCAACTAAAATTAAACACAACATCCTAACACAGGCTTTCCTCTTTTACCTTTATAAACCACCACTTTCCTAAGGGCCGTGTCTGTCTCCTCTCTATCCAGAGGCAGTCCTTTGTCCCTCCAGGACAAATATTCCTGACCCCTCTCCCTTCTCCCCTTCTCCCTCACCCTCTATCTCCTATCTTTGTCTCTTATCCCCCGCCCTTTTCCCCTCAGGGGCAAATAAACCTCCTTTGTGCTGAGAACTTGGTCTTGGAGTATCTTGAGCTGATGCCAGTCCCTTTACCTTTTCTGTTGTTTGCTATCAAATTCAAATAAAATTATCCTTGCACTTCCTTCTGAGTCCATTTTAAAATTATTTCCTAATTAAGACTAGGAACCCAAAATGGAAACCTCAGTTTCCCTGGTAACTTGACAAACATTTGCATGCATGTCCTTATATCTTGGGTAAATGCCTAGGAATAGAATTCCTAGGCAACAAGACACACCATATATAACTTTTCAGTGTCTTTTTTTTTTTAAGTGACAAAGTTTTGAACTTTCTGGGCTGAGGTGACCCTACCACTTCACAGCCTCCTAATTATCTGAGAAAACAGGTATTCATCACTACTCACAGCTTCCTTGCATAATTTTTGAGAAACTGTCAGAGTTTTCCATAGCAGTTACATTACTTTATATTCATACTAAAAATGCAACAGAGCTCAAGCTTCTCCATATCCCAACTCTTAGCATCTGTCCTTTTGATATTACCCATCTGGCACTGTGCTAGTATCTCATGGTGGCTTAACTGCCATTCTCATAATTCCTAATAATGCATGCTTCTTCTTCCAGCTATATTAAATGGGGGGAAATAGTAACTGATGTTACATATATAAGGTGTGTGTGTGTGTGTGTGTGTGTGTGTGTGTGTGTGTGTGTGATTATCCACAGATGATTTTCATATGAAATCCCACTTAACAACCTGGCCATGCTGAGAGTTGGATGGAATATCCATATACAAATAAGCCTAGGCCACAGAAGGGTGAATTGCAAATGCAATGCAGGAAGCAAATAAAAAATTGGAACATGTTGTGGTGGTTTCAATGTCTATGTGTTTTCTCTAAACACTGTATGGATGTTGTCATTTCTTGTGCCACCAACCACCAATCAACCTACCTTTCAGAAAAGCTGCCACATCCTGCATAGGAAATGGCATGAGATTTACTGTAGACATTATTTCACTAACAGAAAATGAAACTGATATCTGAACCCAAACGAAAGAGCCTCAACTCCAACAACCTTTGTGACTTATTAGGCGTGATCTTAAAGCACCCTTGCAGTGGTCTGAATGAGAAGGGTCCCCACAGGCTCACATATTTGAATGCTTGGTTCAAAGCTGCTGGAACTGTTTGGGAAGGATTGGGGGCATGGCTTTGTTGGAGGAAATCTGTCACTGGGGGTAGCCTTTGATGTTTCAAAATCCCAGGCCATTCCCAGTTAGTTGTCTCTGCCTCACACCTGTGGATCAAGCTATAAGTTCTCAGCTACTGCTCAGGAACCATGTCCGCCCGACTGCTGCCATCCTCACTGCCATTACTGTCACAGGCTCTAACCCTCTAGAACCATGACCCCCAAATGAAACTCTTTTATAAGTTGCTTTGGCCATCAGGTTTTATCACAGCAATTGAAAAGTAACTAGACAGAAGTTTGTATCAGGAGGTGGGCATTGCTGTAACAGGCCTGACCATGCTGATTTAGGGACAAATGTAGAAGACTCCAGACTAGAAAAGTAGTAGAATACTGTAAGCAGGGCTTAACAGGCCATACTAGTAAGATCTTGGAAAACAATGGTGCTGAGAACAATGTGGACTATGGAGACCCAGCTCAAATAGTTTCAGAAAGGAACAATACTAGCAGCTGGGCTAGAGATCATTCTTAGGATATTTTGGCAAAGCATGTGGCTGCTTTCTGTCCATGTTGTAAAATTGTGACTGAGGCAAAGCTGAAAAGATTTGGACTAGTTTCATTGTCAGAGGAGATTTCAAGAAAGCATCATATTGACTCTGTAGTATGGTTATTAGTAATCGTTCTTAAGCAGGTCTACAACAAAAGAGAGCAAGCAGAGCAAAAAGAAATACAAAATGTACAGATTCAAGCAAAAAAAGAGCACCAGGCAATTTAACATTTCAGCAAGGTTTGTGCTGAAAAGAATAGGAAAGGCTTCATTCTAAATGGGATAAAGGGTGTGATGCCCTTGGGGCAAGACCACACCCTGCAAAGCTTCCATTGAAAAACAAAATGCCCAAGGAATTTTCTGCTCCAATAATAAAGGAAAGTTTATATAACAAAGGAAAGTTTATGCAAATGTAATTCAAGAGGGGAGTTGGGCTCCAGCCCAAGAAGGCAGCTGAACCTGGCAACATCAGCCATCTATTCTGACTTTAGAATTATAAAAGGATACAGGACTATGGGAGCTACCATGCTGGTGAAGAGAAAGGAACCCAGGTACTCTGCAAGAGCAGCAAGTGCCCTTACCTGATGAGCCATTTCTCCAATCCCCACTTACAGAGGTAACTTTGGGCCACTAAGTAATATGAAATTAATGTATGGGCTTCAGCTAGAAAGGTTTATGTGATATTTTCCAAATGCCACAAAAAAACACCATCCTTCAAAACTGAAGACTGTAAAATTGAATAAGAATGTTCTGAAAGCATAATGAGACAAACAAAGAGAATCTATGTTTACCTGGGAACTGGGCAAGTATTAAGCATTGCTAAAATCTGTTAAAATCATTATTAGTGTCAGGATGTGTTTATGCTTGTAGTGTAAACATTCCTGGTGTTTATTTCCCTATAAATAAGTAAAAATAGTGGAGACAGAGCAATACAACTCCCTATCAGTGTTAGACTCCATCTTGCTGCCCAAGATGCTTTGAGCAAAAGAACTAACAGCCAGCTAGACTATCCTTATGCCAACGTTAGCCATCTTGAACAACCTATGAATACCCTGAGACAAATATCCAGAACTGCAGCTAACTGTCCTGGCTCTTTCAGGAAGGAAGAGTGCCAGTCAGGGCTGTTTGAAAAAGTATAGTAAACTTTCTGCAAACAAAAGCTTCTATGAACCATTTCTACCTGGCCAAAGGGAGAGAACTTCCCCTGGTAGATAGAAGGACCACAGTGGTATTATGGTATAAGGTGGTGACTGGTCTAAAACACATGCCTTAATGACTCTGACTGGTGAACACAGCCAGTGGATATGGCAACTGATACTTGGTGACAACAAATGGTTAAAGATCAACCTTAATTTTGGGTCCAACTCTAACAGACATACTGAAGAGACCAAATTTTCCTATGCTCCCTAAGAATCTACCCCGGTAAACCTACCCCTTCAAACAAAATCACATAGGATACAAACAATACATTAGGGAATAGAGCCCACAAGTCAGTTTTACAGCCTATAATCAAGGCACCTGTACTGGTGATATCACAGGACTTGCCTGAGAACTGTGCAAGGCTAGTGATTCCCTTTGTGCTTTGCCAGTCAAGCCACAACTCAGCCAACCCAAACTGAGTCAATCTCAAACTCAGACTAAGGACCAAAAATCAACTTTCACCTCTTGTAGACAGAAATATCCAGAAAGATAAAGAAGTGCCTCGGGTCCAAAAGAAAAATGCTCAAAAAAAAAAAAAAAAAAATAGATAAAGCCTTCATAACACACTGTATGTACTCCCTTTGCCTATCATCTGAGTTACATGTCAGGAAGAGAGTATGCCATAGCTTCTGATGGCACATACATTCCTGAAAGCCCAGGGATCTCACCTGAAGGACTACAAAAACAAAGCAAAACCAAAAGCTTCTCAAGTGAGATTAAAAACTAAAACATGCCTGGGACTGAATGGTGGCATCACTCCCATCTACAGAATGAACATGCCACATGACCTAGCACAACACCTGCTTCTGTGCCTCAACAGCATAGAGAGACTCTAGTCTGCTCACCGATTACTTCAGCTCTGACTTCTTCATCTACAAAGTAGTAAGAAGTGGGCTAGTGAAACAGCTCAGTGGTATTTCAGGTGGTAATAAAGGTGTCTGTCGCCAAGCCTGACGACCTATGTTCAATTGCCAGGACCAACTTAGAGGAAGGAGAGAACTGACTCCCATGAGTTGACACTGACCTCCACACATGTTCCAAGGCACAGGTTTGCACACATGTATCATACACATAGCTAAGTTAAAATGAAGAAAGAAGCTATGTGGGCTTATGGTTGCAGAGGGTGAGAGTCCACAATGGTCAACCATCATGGTGGCAGCCAAAGAGAATGAAGTTGAAATGGTGTGGAGAACTTAAACTCTGAAAACCTGCCCCCAGTGCCATACTTCCCCCAACAAGGCCATAGCACCTAAACCTACCCAACTGAGAACCAAGTATTCAAACCCTGAGCCTATGGGAGCCATTCAAACGACTGCAATGGGCTGTGAAAAACGCTTGTGGCTGAAAGGATGAAAAACAAAGGAGCTGACTAATTCACAACTGAATAGCTGACAGCCAGCAGAAGAATCTGGGCAGGGTGAAGTTCACATTTGCTCAAGAGGTCTTGAGGTAGGAGAGAAGTCCTAGAGCAGTATGACCTACAATGATGATGACAGTCCAAGATCAGTTCAATAAGTAGCTGCTTAGCCAATGAAAGAGACAAAAGCTAGGGTAAATGCACACACATTATTTAATATACACATGTGTATACAGATGTGTATCTATGTGTATGTGTGTGTGTATATAGATGCAGATATGCAGCACCATGTGTAGTGTGTAATGTTTCTATGGCTGACATATAAACATTCATACAATAATTCTCAAGAAATGAAATAGCTACCAAAAAGATCACTGGTGCATTAATAAAAATTATTAATACAAATGTATTCCCAATTCCTTGATAATGCAGAATTTACTGCTCATTATCTCATAGCAATAATAGTATAAATTTCTGGTTGGCCAGCAGATTTCTGTTTAGTTCCTAAAATAAATGAACTCCCTCTCTGGCTTTGTTTTGACCAATAGCTTCACTGAGACTTACCTCTGTATTGTTACTGAAGTAAAAGCTTGGGCCTTGTCAACAGGCTCAGTCACTCACTCTCTCTCCCCAGTACGCCAATCCAAGAGACAGGTAACAGTGAAGAGGTAAGAAAGACTGACTCAATGTGGGAACAAGGACAAGCAGCACAAATCGAAGAGACCCAGTGTGCTGGTTGGGTTTTTGTTGTTGTTTTGGTTTGGTTTGGTTTGGTTTGGTTTGGGTGTGTGTGTGTGTGTGTGTGTGTGTGTGTGTGTGTGTGTGTGTGTGTGTGT
>CABHPP010116521.1:0-20096 GCA_902168425.1 Peromyscus attwateri | reverse complement strand
TGTGTGTGTGTGTGTGTGTGTGTGTGTGTGTGTGTGTGTGTGTGTGTTTGAGAATTTGACACAAGCTAGGGGCATCTGGGAAGAGGGAAGCGGTCTGTGGCCGGTATGTGCAACATTTTCTTGATTGATGACTGATATGGGAGGGGTCAAGTCCAGCCCACAGAAGGAAGTACCATTCCTGGCAGGTGGTCCAAGTTTTATAAGAAACATGCTGAGGGAGCCAGAGGAGCAAGATGGTAGCAGAGTTTCTCAATATTCCTTGCTTCAGTTCCTGTCTGTAGGTTGGTGACCTGCATGAGTTCCTGCCTTGATTTCCTTTAATGACAGAGCATGATGAGGACATCCAAGCCAAATTAACCCCTTCCTCAAGTTGGTTTTGGTTATGGTGTTTACCACAACAAAAAAGCAAATCCAGATGTTGGTACCTGAGTGTGTAGACTATTGCTGAGACTGACCTGGCCATGTTGTTTGTGGGGAGGATTAGAGAAATGTTTAGAAGTCTGGGCTGGAAAATCCATGGAGTGTGCAAAGATTAATAGGCCGTTCTGTGTGAGCCTAGAAGTGATGTAGTGAAAGTAATGGAAACAATGAGGCCCCAGTTGTGAAGTTCAGAGGAAAGCAAAGACTCTCAGGACCATTCATCTGAAGTACTTGATTTAAGAATCTGCGGTTTCGAGTCAGCCGGGGCTACAGAATCAGCTTTGATTAACAACAGACCAGCACTAATAAAGCGAAATCTTTGTGGTACTTAAGACAATTGATGGTGGTAAACTGGGGCTGAAAAATAACCAACTATGATTAAGAAGAGGCCAGCACCATTGAGGGTAAAATCATCTGGGAGTTAGCAGGTCCAAAGCTGGGAGCAGAACTTAGTAATGAGCAAAAGTCTTCCACTTGGTAGTGGTTTTGGGGTCATAGATAGCAGAACTGAAAGGAGTCCATACTTAACTAAAGAGAGACCTGCTTATCCATGTTTACTACTACTCCACTCATAATAACCAGAAAACAGAAACATCAACTGGTGAATGGATAATAACAATGTGGTACCTTTGTACAATGGAATAGTATTCAACTGTTTAGAAAAATGAAATATTGAGGTAAAACATAGAAACAATCATCCTGAGTGAGATAACTCAGACCCAGAAAGACAAACACTGGATTTTTCTCTTATATGTGGATCTTAGCTTTTAAGCTTTAAATATGTGTGTCTCATTTAGAATACAGGTTAGGTATTCTCTATACTTAACCACAAAGGTTAGGTCACTTGTAAGGAAGGGATCATAGGTGAGAACAGGATTGTCCAAGCAAAGGGAAATAGACTATAGAGTCATAAAGAGAAAACTGGAAGAGCAAGAATTAAATGTGATGAGGATAGGAGGGTATGGCAGAAGAGAGACTATGGGGAAGGATAACTCCACTAAAGGCCTTTTGAAAATGTCATATGAACACCTACTCCTGGAAAGCCTCCTAAAATATCTACATAAACAGAGTTTAAATGGAGTTACTTTATGACTGGGAAGAACACCCAAACCAGATACCATATGCTACTAAATAAAGCCCCCACTACCAGAAATGAATTAACCTCTTTTTTGAGTGTGTGAGGTCCCACAGACCCCCAAACATTACAGGCTACTGCCAATGCTCAGGGTTAACCTCCACAACCTGATGGCAAGACCCTGTTGCTGAAGACACCACATACAGTAACAACCTGCCTGTCGGTAAGTACACATTGGTCCAGTGTTAATATTCTGACCCACCCCTTGGGGCTGCTCTGTGTCCTGATGTAAAAGCCTCTTTTTAAGGAAAAACTCCGCCCCTTCCTCTCTCTCTCCCCTTTCTCTCTTCTTTCCTATCTTCTCTTTGTCTCTCTATTATAATAAACCATTTCCACATGGATGTAGCTTCTGGGTTGTGAATGTCCACCTGCCACCCCACTGCCATGCCTGTTTGGAGGGGTGGCCCACCAGTGTTGAGATTCCTGGCCACTCCCCCAGCTGCATGACTGCACATGCGCAGTTCAGTAGCCAAGCAAAGGGCCTTACATCCTATGCTATCCATGCACTGAGTGATTGCATTATTTGCACACAGAGTGATCACGCAATCTGTGCATGTGTGGCATAGCTCCATAAGCCCATATGCGCATGTGCAGGGGAATCCTTAAAAAGCCGATCCATCACAGACTCCTCCCCTCTCTTCTGCTCTCCCCTCCTCCCCCTCCTTCCCTTCTCCTCATGTGTCTCTTCCACAGGCCTGGTCACTCTCTTCTGTCCACCCCCCTCCTTCTAACAAAGCTCTGATACTGGGTTTTGTTGTGCCTCGTGGCTTTTCTCACACAGAAACAGTACCGCTTAATGAATAACATTGTGCCACCACACTGCAGCATTAAAACCAACAACCAGCCCATCGCTGCATCTGCCCAGCATGCCAGCATGTTTCCCTGCACATTCAGGATACCCTCAGGGTCCCCTCATAATAATTCGTAACACCAGTATCACCACTAATGTCATAAGAGTAACCATCCACTTTTTTCCTTTGGATTTAAGGCCCTCTCTGTGAGATGGAATTCATTTCTGACACTCTTGGTGAGGCCAAGAACTGGAGGCTACACAGCTAATGGGTCCTAGGGGAAAGCCAACTACTATTATTCTACTAGATGAACATAGCAATAAAATGCTCCTAATGACATGTTGCTGTACCCACAGATCAATGCACCACTCAATGCACATCAGAGCTTCTTCTTGCAGTAGATATAGAGACCTATAACTGAAAAATGTGACGAGATTAAGAGACTTTGTAATGCACAGTCCTAAATGGGATGTCTGTATCCCAACCTTCTCCTCAGGACTCAGGGATCTATGCAGAAGAGGAAGCAGTAATATTCTAAGAGCCAGAGGTGGTGGATGACTGAAGGATCAGTGTTTTCCAAACACAGCACGACAGACGCACATAGGAACTCACAGAGACTGCGTCAGCATGCACAAGACCCGCACAAGCTCAAGCCAAACAAAATTCCAACATGGAGGGGAGGAAAGCCATGGAGTCCAACCGCTAGCCAAGGAGCTATTGGCATTTGATTGCCGCTGGAGGGTGGGGACGGGGAGGGAGTCAGTTTTTTTCAGTGGAGTGATACTTGGAATACGTTAGGTCTCAAGGAAGCACAGGACAAATGGCTAACTGAGGTACCTATTTAACATGTCAAAGTGGATGCTGGTTACCAAGTTCTCCTAGCATCACTGAGTACCCGCTATGGAGTCCTGGCTCTTCTCAGCACTTCTCACCCACACCCCCTACTCTAAACCTCTCCAGCGCCTGAGCTTTGCTTCCCTTCCCCCAGCTTCTCTGCCCTATATAACTCAGCCATTTTGGGCTCCTTGACCTCCTGGCTCCTCACTCATCCTCTCTAGTGCTCCCCCCTCTTTCCTCTCATGGCTCAGTCTATTCAACTGGTCATGTTCAGTCTGGACCCTTCCAGATGCCTCTGGCTGTGCTCTCCCTCCTATCTACAATAAAAACCTTCTCCTCAACTGTACCAAGGAGCAGTCATGACTTCGACTTTCATTCATCTCTGATTTCAGCACGAGATGAATGAAAATGAAGACATGACTGCTCCTAGGTAGTTGAGGTTTCACTGTAGATATGAGGGAGAGCACAGCCAGAGGCATCTGGAAGGGTCCAGACTGAATTGGGCCATGAGAGGGGGGTGGGGGGGGTTAAGCAAGAGGAGAAAAGAGAAGACTCAAGAGGCCAAGAGAGCATATGGGAACCAAGAGAACCAAGAGGAACCAAGACTTGCACAGAGCCAAAATGGCTGAGGTTATATAGGAAGAGAAGCTGGGGGGCTGGAGAGGTTTAGGGTAGGGGGAAGGGGTGCTGAGAGGAACCAGGACCCTGTTAGAGGGTACCTGTGATGCCAAGAGCCTGGTGGCCAGTGTCCGCTTTGATATGTTACATAGGCACCTCAGTTGGCCATTTGTCCTGGGATTCTTTGAGACCTAACAGTATCCTGACATATTCCAGGGCAGACACAACGTCCAGGAGTAGTTGACCAGATGGCCAAAACAGGCTGGACTCCATGAATCTTATCCATTCTCTGAAGGGAGACAAAGAGAAAAAATGGAGTAGAGTGGGTCGGGGGAGAGGATCTAGAGGAGGTGGGAAGGGCAAAGAATATGATCAAAATACACTGTATGAAATTCTCAAATGATAAATAAAAATATTATTCAAACACAACAAAACAAACAAAAACAAAAGCAAAACTGTGCCTTTCTGACCTTCTCCTGCCTGCTCCACATCTGTCTGCCAGTGCCAGGTCAGCCTACACACTACATACTCCAGCCCAGAAAGGTGAGTCCTGACTGCACTCTCCCCAATTCTCAGACTTAGTCCCCATCTCATAAACCCTGCCTGTGCCCTGCCCAACTCCAGGCTTGGGCAATGAATTATATCCTGTATGCTAGCCTGGCCTGCGTTCTCCTGATCTTATCTTGACCCCATCAGATCTAACCTCTCGGGCCAGACTGGCCTACACATCCTGTGCTCTACCTAGCCTGGTAAAGCTGCCTCACTCTAACTTGTTTGCATCCACCCCAATCCTCAGACCTAGCTCAAACTGCACATCCAGTGTATAGGCCTCGTGAGGAAAGACCCTGAATGCTCCAAACAGACCCCAAGGCTTGAACCAGAATATACACCCTGTGCACAATCCCAACTCCATGTGTCTTCCTGCACTGATCCCACTCACAGCACATCCAACCTCCAAGCCCAGGTCAGCATGCACCCCCTACACTCTGGCTCAGCCCAGTGAGTCTACCTTATCCTACCCTGCCTGTACACTTCCCAGGCCCCAGACCTGCCACAGCACCAATCCAGATTGGTGAGCTCCATCCACACCTCCAACTCAATATTAAGTGATTTCAATATTAAGTGATTTCAATACCCACTGTTTCCACTAGACAGGTTATAGGGACAGCAACAACAATAGACCAGAGAAACATGAGAATTAAATTACAGCATAGATCAAATGGACCCAAAGGATATCTACAGGGCATTCCACCAAAATGTCAAAGAATACACATTCTACTTAGCAGCCCAAGGGAACCTCTCTTCAATAGACCACATGAGTCACAAAAACAAATCTTAACAAATTCAGAAACATTGAAATAACCATAATGTCTAACCATAATGAAATAAAAGTTAAAATCAACACCAAATAAATCTTTAGTAAGTACACAAACTTATGGAGATTAAACAACTAATTACTGAATAATGAATGAGTCAAAGAAAGAAATGAAAGATACAAAAAACTATTTTAACTAAGTAAAAATGAAAACACACACAACAAAACCTCTGGGGCACATTAAGAAGCAGTCCTATGAAGGAAGGCTATAGCTCTAAGCTCCCACATTAAAAACTCAGAAAGAGCACCAATAAATGACTTAATGATGCGACTCAGAAATATGGAAAAACAAGAACAAACCAAATCCAAATGTAATAGACAACAAGAAATAAAAAATCAGAGCATACATTAATGAAACAGAAACAAAGAAAACAATGCCAAGAATCTAAGAGCTGAGTGTTTGTTGTTTATTTGGTTGTTTGTTTTTTAGGAGACAAACAAGATCAACAGATCCTTGGTGCAACTAACCCAAGGAAGAAAGAGACCCGTCAGATGAACAGAATCAGAAATGAACAGAGAAACACTATAATAGACACCAAAGAAATCCAGAATAATGTAAGGGAATACTTTCGAAACCTGTGCACCACCAAGTTTAAAAATCGAAAAGAAATGGATGGACTTCTAGATTCCTCCAAGCCACCAAAATAAAACTAAGAGTCAACAACCTAAACAGATCAGTAACAAATGAGGAAACTGAAGAGTAATAAAACACCTTCCAGATCAGAAAAAGTCCAGGGCCAGATGGGTTCACAGCAGAATTCTATCAGACTTTCAAAGATCTGCAATCAATAATTTTTAAATTAATAAAAAAAAATAGAAACAGAAGGAACATGACCAAACTCTTCTTCAAAGCCCTTATTACTCTAATACTAACACCAGTAAGGACATAACAAAAACAAAAAACTACAGGTCAATATCCCTGATGAACAGTTGCAAAAATCCTCATAAAATACTTGTAAGCCAAATACAGACATGTATCAAAAGATCATCCACCATGATCAAATTGGCTTTATCTCAAAGATTCTGGGATGATTCAATATTTGGAAGTCAATAAATAAGTAATATAAACAGACTTAAGGAAAATAACCACATGATCATTTCAATAGACTCAGAAAAAGTGTTCCACAAAAATCCAACATGCCTTCACTATAAAAGTCCTAAAGAGAGTAGGACTGGAGGGAACAAACCCCAACACAATAAAGGCTACAAGTGACAAACCTCAGCCCACATTACCCTAAATGGAATAGAACTCCCAGCATTCCCATTAAAACCTGGAATGAGACAGGGCTGCCCATTATCCCTAATGGTTTTCAATATTGTCCTGGAAACACTAGCTGGAGCAATAAGGCAAGAGAAGGAAATTAAAGGATACAAATAGGAAAAGAAGAAGAAGTCACATTATCCCTTCTTGCAGATAATATAATACCCAAGAGATACCAAAGCTGCAACCAGAAAACTTCTAGAAATGATCAATAATTTCACGGAAGAGACAAGATACAAAATCAACTTACAAAAAAAAAGTAGCCTTTCAACAAAAGAACAAAATACACATTCCCATTCACAAAAGTCTCAAAGCAAATAAAATATCTAGGAAGAAATCTAAATAAGGTGGTGAAAGACCTCTACAATGAAAACTTTCAATCTTTGAAAAAAGACACTGAAGAAGGCACTGGAATACGGAAAGACTCCCATACTCATGGATTTGTAGAACTGATACTAAGAAAATGACCATTCTACCCAAAGCAATTTACAGATTCAATACAATCCCAATCAAAATTCCAACAACATTCTTCATAGAAATAGGACCATTCTAAAATTCATATGGAACTACAAAAGACTCCAGATGGAAGAAGTAATCCTAAGCAAAAAGAACAATGCTGAAATGATTACTAGAACTGCAGTAGTAAAAACAGTACAGCACCAGTGAAGAAACACATATATTGACCAATACAACAAAAGTGAAGAGCCAAACATGATATATACATACTACATATGTATACATATGTGTACATAACTACGACCATCTGAGATTTGACAAAGATGCCAAAAGCATATGTTGAAGAAGGAAACATCTTGCCCCACGGCATTCCATGGACAGCAGATGCATTCCTCTGAGGGGAGTAAACAGAGCTCTACATGAACACAGTACATACGGTAGGAGAACATAGGAAAGTCTATTACATGCAGGCTACAAACATACCCTGGAGAGAAAACAGCATCATCAACAAACGATACTTGGAAAACTAGGTGCCCACACGTAGAAGAACAAAATTGATCCATACCTAGCACTCTCAACAAAAATTAACCCCAAGTGGATCAAAGATGTCAATGTGAAACCTGAAATGTTGAAGCTTCTAGAAAAGAAAAGAAAAAAAAAAAACATAGGCAGAACCACACAAAATGACTTTCAGAATGGAACCCCAGGAATTATGGCCATCAATTGACAAGTGGGCCCTCATAAAACTAAAAGGCTGTGCACAGCAAAGGAAACTGTCTAAGGAATCTAAAGAGGAAGGGTGGAAAAGAACCCCTGCCATCTATACATCCAGCAGAAGATTAATATACAAAATATATAAACAACTCAAAAAATGGTCAAGAAAAAAATCAGGTTTTAAAATGGGCTATGAATTTGAACAGAGAGTTCTGAAAAGAAAAAAGAAGAAATGAAAGGGAAATATTTCAAAAAATGATCATCAACCTTAGCAACTAGGGAAATGCAAATTAAACCTCTGAAACTTCACCCCACCCTAGTGAGAATGGCTAAGAAAAGGATGCTAAGAGCCAGAGGTGGGGAGGTATGGAAACCACAAGTGTCGCCTGTCATGACAGGATATACTCATGAACTCACAGCAACTGTGGAGGCTACATAGCACCAAGATCCAGCCAGTCAACATTCTAACAGGGAGTGGGAAATGATTCATGAACCTCACCTGTAAGTCCTCTAAGGTAGGAGCTATGGACAGTGGCTTCTGGGGGAAGGAGAGTCAGTTTGATTTAAGGGTGGATCCTGGTAGGCCCACCAACATCCAATGGATGGCACCACACCCTGGAGGATATGGGCAGCACAAATTGGATTTGATAGGTCCCCCCCACACCTTTTTTTTTAAGAAAGAGAGAACAATGAAGTTGGGGAAGAATGCAGAAAGGTGGATGTAGACTTTGAATGGAGGAAGACTTGGGAGTGAATATGACTAAAATACACTGTATGAAACTCTCAAAGAATAAAAACATTTAAGGGCAATTCTGGCATTCTACATAGCTCAAGAGTCAACAAAACTTATAATATACATATAATTAGGACTAGTATGGATTTAATAAAACATTGGTATATATATATATACACTATATTCATATAAAGTATTCTTATACAGACATAAAAATACAATATGTACAAGAGTGTATACAGTACCTTATTGTATTTCAACCTACAGAAATAACAAAATATACTGAGAGGATAGATAAAATAATGCAAACACTGTTAAATCAAGACTAAAAAGTGCATGTACACTACTTATTAAAGGTAGATGTAGTATTACCAGAATCAATTAAAAGAACTGAAAGTACTTTCCTCTAAATAGTAGATCCCAACAGCAAGGCACAAAAATTCCTAGCATTCACATGATAGCTCACAGAAGTCTGTGACTATAGTTCCAGGAGATTCAATGCCCTTCTGGGGCATGCATATGGTTCACAGACTTACATGCTGGCAAAACACCCTAGCTAACTATTCGGTGCTACTGAAATCATGGTTATTGGAGGAGACTCTACAACTCTAATTTACTAAGCCATCATAATCCCTGACAACAATCTATAAACATCTGTCCTTATATCCACAGATATATATTCCCCGCATCAAGGAAACTTCTCTGTGCCACAGACAGAGACCGCTACAGAAAATCACAACCAATCAAAATGCAGAGTTGTGGAGCCCAGTCTTAAGGGATATGTCTACAAAACACTCCCAGCACCTATGGCTCAGGAAACACTGCTGAAGAGGAGGTAAAAAGATTTTAAGAGCCAGAGTACCAAGAAAATCGCCCTGAGTTTGTGTCTCCTAGTACTATCATAAAATCTTACCAACACAACTGTCCAAACATGAGCTGAAGAAGGATGACACCAACATGGACAGGGAAAAGTCCACAAGGCCTCAACCCTACACAAGAACTACAAGCAACCTAGTAAAGCTTGGGAGCAGGAGACACAGTCTTCTCCAGGGAAGAGCATGCCAATCAGTTGCCCAGTGTGAAACAGCCCTGAAAACATCCATACAAGTAACAGTATACAGACTGAACAGGTTATATTTAGGAAAATATATATGCCTATACATCTACAAATACATATGTGCATGCAATAATAATTAGTGGAAAACGAAGCCATGAATCTGAAGGAGAGTGGGAGAGGGTTTGGATCTATGATTGAATCCTGAAATAGAACACGGGCCATTAGTGGGAGGGAATAAACGTTAAAAAACAACAACAATTCACAGTACTATGCCAATGCTGGGTTTTACTGTTGTGGTTCAGGCAGACATACGATGGCAGTGCAAATGTTCACAGAGGGGAAATCAGGTCATTGCTACACAGAGAGCTCTGCACAACTTTTACAACTTTTCCAAATCTAAAACCTATTCAAAGATTAAAGTTCATATGAAAAACATACAAATACTTTGTGTATCTCCCTGTATAACCCAAAACCCAAAAGCTAATGAGAACCGGAATTAAGGCCTCTGCTTGGAAATGGAATAGCAGGGCTAAGAGACATGAGGCTGAAGCCTGAGGGCTGAATCACACAGAGCCCGCTTGTGCAAAGAGCTGAGCCTTGGTTTTTACCGCCGGCAGGAACACAGGATTCCCCTACTCCGCCCTGAGTGCCTCTGGGACACAGAAGGGAAGTCTTTGACTTGCAAATGAATGAAACTGCATCACACTTGACCCACATCCCACTAACTGTCCTACCTGGCAGAGGGCCAGACATATCTTAATCCCACTGACCTGGATTTTAGCAGCCCCAGGTGAGCTGTGAAACCTCAGAATAGTCTACAGCTCTCGGAAGTGGTAGAGAACTGAGTTTTGATTCCACCGTTCTCACCTACCACCTACCTGCTCACAGCCAGTTTTAACCCAGCCCTGCCTCCAGAGTCTGAGGAATTAAAATAGACACTCCAGAGATACCACAGACACAGGATCTTGGCAGACTAAGGCTGCCTCTCCCCGACAAAACAAGATAGCTGTGAGAGGCAGTGGGCTGGCTCCAGTGACCTCTGAGGCTTTCTAAGAAGAGACAACATGGTAGGAAGTACCTAGCCTTCTTAGATTCATTTTAGTGCATTTTATAGGGAAATCTCATACTTCTCATGCAGTGGTCTTTAATTTAACCTTCTGCAAACCAATACATCTTCCCAACTTCCAGCAAATTACAGAATCTCACATGAATTTAAGAGATAGCAAGAAAACACATTCACAGAGACCTCTGCATACACACAACTAAACATATGCATTACTCAATCCATACTACACTCACAGGCCTTACTGGAAATTGAACTGGAAAGATGATCTCCAACTATCCACCTGTGCATGTGTTTTATTTATCCCATAGTAATTTTAAGATATAGAAACTTAACATAAAAATCTAGATATGCATTTCCTTCTGAAAAACCAAAGACTTACTGAAAATCTGCTACACCAGAGTAATGGCAAGTACCCCACATCCCCTGTCCCCAGAGCCACTCACTCCCTAGAAAACATAATGAGCTTGGCCTTCTACACAAAGAATCCATAATTACCATACAAAGTCCATAATTACCAGCGTTTTTGCCATGACACATTAGAAGATAAAGGCAGCCAACATATATTTTAAGTTCTGTAATTGGCATTTCAGGATGATGAAATCCTAGCACTTCCTATAGCCAATAAGCCCACAGTCCTGGGACTGGAGAGGTTGCATTACCATCTAGAATCTGTTAGCTAGGGTGGCTACAGTGGGACTAGGTGCATGGAGACATAAGTCTCTAGGAGCTGGAGGCCTATGAGGGATTGAAGTTTAAAGGATTTGACTCTGGGGTGAGTGAGGTACAGGGACTGTCCTAGCCTGTCTAGCAAGGCTAATCATATGCAAGAGGTCTTGCAAAACAATGACTAGTCCTGGCACACAAAGGTCAGTATTCCAAGTCAACTCCAAATAATCTGAAGCTCTGACAAATGACACAGAGCTAGTTCATCATGACGACTCTCAATCATTAGAGATATCCAAGCTCATCAATCAAAGGTCAACTTATTACGCACAGACATGGGACGAAAATGGTAGCAAAAGTTCCAATCATTCACCCCTCTCTCAGGGCAGGTGATCTAGAAAAGGGATCTACCCCAAGGTGACTGACAGGAGCTGGGGTACACCCCCCTAACAATTCAAGGCAGGGCAACCATGCACCTGGTGCACTGCATGGTGACCATGAACACAAAAACAAAAGGAGGAAGTGTCTGCAAATGAGATTGGGTTTTTTTTTTGCTCCATAGCCTTTACCCTCAGCAGGCCATTCTAAATATATACACACACCCACATTATGAAGTATACTGCTTCTTCTTTATAGTCAATATAGAATGGGAATACTCAGTAAGAAATCTCCACTTTAAGTAAAGTCCCACCACATATTAGCCTTCAGTTACAGCCGTTCCCAGTCTGGTCATGTTCACTGCAGAGATGGATTGCATGACCAGGAAAACAGCCTATGGGCCATCCACATCCAGAGCATATTCACTCCCTGGACACAAACAGGGTTACCACATGACCCAGGTCAGGGGGACTGGGAAGCCATGCCCCAGGCCCTACTTTCCAGAAAGAGAAAGGACACAGAAAATGCCTGTTTGTGGAAGAACATAGACATTCCTTTACCACATAGTAAGTGCAAGAACTTCTGGAAATCACTCCCTGATATAACACAACTCTGTCATAGAACCAAAGATACAAGACCAGCTGAAGAAAGCCAGTTTCTCAAACTGCAGTTTCTTAATCTGTAAGTAGGGTCACATTACTGAATGTGGGGTGAAATTTTCATTGCTGTGAAACTTCAGAATGTGTGATGACCAGAAATCAATTCAAAATTAGTTGCATGAAGAATCCAAGGTGTTTCTAGGAGCATTCTTCTGCAGTACATTACATGACTTCTTTGCAGCCTTAGTTCTGAACATACAATACGCCCAGTTTATTCAGTACACACCCTCAAAATGCCATGAAACAAAACTTGAAACACCTTACTCAAATTCAGATGTACAGTATGTTATAACCAGCCACAGATTGACTGTATATATAAACAATTCTGTTCTTATAGAAGCAACTGTACAAAAAGCAAAGATTTTAATTTACTTTCCTATTGACATTCCTCAGCATACAGACAAAGCTTTGGATTACAGTATGTTGGCATGCTCAATTTTTTAAAATTACTGCTTGAGTTGCTATCTTAGTTATGTTTCTATTGCTAAGATAAGACACCATGACCAAGGCAACTTAGAGAAGACAGAGTTTATTTGGGGGCTTACAGCTGCAGAGGTTTAGAGTCCATGACCATCATGGCAGGGAGCAGGCAGCAGGCGGGCTGGCATGGTGCCAGAGCAGTCTTTCACAGTCTCAACATAGTTTAAAAGTCCAAAGTTGAAGTCTTTCCTGAGACTCAAGGCAAGCTCTTAGTTGCAACCCCCTGTAAATCAGAATCAAAAGCAAATTACATATTTCCAACATATGCAGAACACGGCACAGAACATTACCATTCCAAAAGGGAGGAATGGGACATCCTGAGGAAATACTGGACCAAAGCAAAACTGAAACTCAGCAGGGCCAACTCTAAATCCTGTAGATCTGTGTATGATTCACGTCAAAGGGCTTAGATGGCTCTGCCCCTCCAGTTTTGCTGAGTGCAGTACACTTCTCTCTCTCTTGGCTAGTTCCACTCCAAGTATGCAGCTCTTAGCAGACGTCTCAAGGCTCTGGGGACTCCAGTGCTATCCAGGCTTCATTTTTCACAGGTTCACACGCGGCATCTCAAGATCTCTATACAGGAACTCTCCTCAATGGCTCTCAATCGCAGACAGAGATTCCCAGACCCATTTACTCATAACTCCTTCATGACTCTCTAGACCCAGAACCACTTGGCCAAGGTTAGCAAGTTCAGCTGCCTGCTTGGGATGGAGTCTGGCCCCCTCCTTGAATTATATTTGCACAGGCTTTCTTTCGCTGCTTTCCTATGTTACACAAGCTTCCCTTGGCTGTAGAGCAGAAAATCCCTCGGGAAGTTCCTTTTTTATAAACTGGAAGCTTTGCTGGGTGGGGTCTGACCCTCAGTGCACTATTCCCTTTATTCCATTTCACACCAGGCCTCTCATTACCTCTTTCAGCATAAGCATTGGCTCAAGTGGTAAATTGTCTAGTACTAGTTTTGCTTCAAACTGTATAACTGTACTTCCTTTTTGCCCTGCTTGCTCTCTGTCATTGTAAGAGTGACAGGAAGTAACTACACAACAGAGTCAGTATTAGGCTGTCTTGAAATCTCCTCTGCCGATGAAGCTAGTCCAAAACTTTTCAATTTAGCCTAAGGCAGACTTTTAGGACAAGGGTAAAAAGAAGCCACATTATTTGCCAAGAAATCACAAGGCTGATCTCCAGCCTAGTTGCTAATATTGTTCCCCTATGAAACCTCCTGAGCTGTGCCTACAAAGTCCACACTGCTCTCAGCACTACTGTCTTCCAAGCTTCAATAAGGATGGCTTGTCAAGCCCTGCTCACAACATTTAATGGCTTTCCTAACCCAAGGTCCTAAAACATTCCACATTCTTAACAACAACAAAAGAAAAAAGAAAAAGAAAAGAAAAAAAGGAAAAGAAAGAAAGGTAGGAAGGAAGGAAGGAAGGAAGGAAGGAAGGAAGGAAGAAAGAAAGAAAGAAAAAGAAAAAAGAAAAAACCAGAATGGTCAGGGCCATCACAACACTACCGAACTCCTGGTACCAACTTCTGTCTTAGTCACTTTTCTATTTTTATAATAAAACACTATAACCAAGGAAACTTATGAAGGAAAGCATTTACTTGGGGCTGAGAGTGTGAGTCCATGATTATCACAGCAGGGAGCCTTGCAGCAGGCCCACAGAGATGCCACAGTAGCTGAGGTTACATCTTAATCCAAAAGTGTGAGGTAGAGAGTTATCTGGGATTGGTGTGGGCTTTTCAAACCTCAAAGGTTCCCAGTGACGCATCTCCAACAAGGCCATATCTCCTAATCCTTCTCAAACAATTTCACCTACTGAAGTATTCAAACATATGAACCTCTGTGGGTCATTTTCATTCAAACCACTACATATGGCAAGTAGAAACTTTTGGAGATAATAGGTTTATCATGTACATGGGAGAGGTGCAGCAGGGCTATACTGAAACTTGTAAAGTTGCATACATTAATTATGCATAGCTTTCTGAATATCAAAAGAACATGGGTTTCTTTAATGTTAAATTTATAAAAATTAAGACAACTCTTCCATCTTTTTTGATGTTTACTTTAAATGTTATCCAATGTCCCAATTGGTTAGAGCTATCTAGAACCTCAATTGAAAAAAATGCTTCTATCAGATTGCCTGCTGGTATGTACGTGGGGCATTTTCTTGATTAATGATTGATTGATGTGGGGACAGTACAATCCATAGGCAGATCCTGAGGTATAGTAAGTGTGGTGGTTTGAATGAGAATGGCCTCCACAGGTTCATGTATTTGAATGCTTAGTCACTAGAGAATGGAACTGTTTAAGGATTAGAAGGATTAGGAGGTGTGGCTTGGTTTAAATAGGTGTGTCCTTATTGGAGGAAGCATGTCTCTGGGGGTGGGCTATGAGGTTTCAAAACCCTCATGCCAGGCCTAGTGGCTCTCTGCCTGCTGCTTGAAGATAAAGATATAGTTCTCAGGTTCTGCTCTAGTACCATGCCTGCCCGCTGCCACTCTTCCCACCATGATGGTCATGGACTAACCCTCCGAAACTGTAAGCAAGCCCCCAATTAAATACTTTCCCTTGGTCGTGGTATTTTTCACAGTCCACAGTTTCTGCTTTAGTTCCTGCCTCCAGGTTTCTGCCTTAAGTTCCTGTCTTGACTTTCCTAAGTGATGGAAATGTAAATGAAATAAACCCCTCTCCCCACAAGTTGCTTTTGACTGTAGTCTTTATCACAACAATAGAAACCCTAACTAGACATCCAGAGAGATAAATGAATGGTCATATAATGTGTATGTTTCACAGTTGCTAAGATTTTCAAGCATAAATACATATTTGTTACAATAAAATTCTTTAGGAAAAGAAGAAACTCAAAGATTTGAGAAAATTATATTTTCAACTGGTATAAAAGATCTTTAGGTATTTTGAAAGGAATAATAATCAGTATCAAATTACAAATGGTAGTTAGATTCTACTAAGTTCATTTGATGATTAATGCTATAATTTTACTTCATATTTTTTATAATACATGAGAAATCAAATCAATTACAATTCTTTAAAACCAATAATAAAAAGTTGCATATTCATCTCCAGCCAGACCAATGACTCAAGGCAATGAACACTTGCAAGTAAAGATAAATGGACTAAGGGTAAACTGTGTGACTCAACACGCCACACTACAGCTTCCACAATAAGATTCCTCCCTCCCTCTCCCTCTCTCCCTCTCCCTCCTTCCCCCTCTCTCCCTCTCTCTCTCTCCCTCCTTCCCTCCCTCCCTCCCTCTTTTGATTTTTGGTTTTGCTTTCAAATTTGGTTTTGTTGGGGGGGGCGGTTGGCAAGGGCAGAGGGTGGATGCAAGGGGGTGGGGAGATAAGTTAGATCAGAATGCATGATGTGAAATCCACAAAGAATAAATATAAGTTTTAAAAAATGATATGAAAGTAATACAGATTTTGGAAAATTCTTAGGGGAATACAAAAAGTGCTGATAACCTCTATGTCAAGGAAAGGAGTTCCAGAGGAAAAGGAAAGACAGGGAGAAAGAGAATAGGAGGGAAAGAGAATTAAAAAAAAAGAAAGAAAGAAAGAAAAGAAAAGAAGGGAGGAAGTGAAAGTGTTTTAGTTGATCTTGAGAGCAACAGAGAAGAACCAAGGCTGCAGGATTTTATTTACAGGAGGTCTACAGAGGCTTTAGAAAAATGCCCTAGGACACAGAGACTGTGGTGGTTTGAATGAGAATGGCTCACATAAGCTCATATATTTGAATGCTTAGTCACTAGGGAGTGGAACTGTTTGAAAGGAATAGAAGGAGGTGTGGCCCTGTTGGAGAAAGTGTTTCACTGGGAGGGTGGGCTTTGAGGTTTCAAAAGCCATGTCAGACCCAGTATCTGTCTCTGTCTCTCTGTCTTTCTCTCTCTCTCTCTCTCTCCCCCACACACTCTTCCTCTCACTCTGCCTGCTGATTAGTTCTTGGCATTCAGAAACTATGAAGCATCTAGGAGCCTCCCACAAAACCCTGATACTTGGTGAACAGAAAAGGTGACTGTTTGTTGGGGTTAAGTAGTCAGGGTTTAGGGAAGACAAGGAGGTAATGAGTATTCACAAACTTGCACACACAAAATCCATGGAAGCAGAGTTGTGCACTTAAAAGATTTTCTTTTATAAGAAAACTGTGCCCCTAGACTACAACAAAGAGATGGTATTTTATAAATGAGATTTGAAATTGATTAGTTACTTGCTTGGAGCACGGGAGATATCTGGGTAGTAGTTAAGTCTCATGTTTGGATGGCATTGTGACTATATGATCCATGCTCTTGGCTCTTCATGGAATAGTTGGGAATCTTTGTATAAATTACAGATTTAAACTCTCCTTCTCTCACTGACTCAGTTGATTCATCTGTAAAAGAGAAATGCCTTGACACTGAACAGAGCTCTTTGGAAAATCCCCATGTGGAATTTAACTGGTTCCACAGGTTGGATTAAGAGATTCTGAATAGGAGCCAAAGAGATGGCTCTGTTAAGAGCATAATGTTCTTGTAATGTACCAGAGTTTGGCTAGCGTCCACTTGGGTGGATTATGGTTGCTTTTAACTCCAGCTCCAGGGGATCTACTGTTTTCATGTGATCCCCCTATATGCAAATAATTTAAAAAAAATTTTTTAAATGAGATGATGACTATTACAGCAATTCCCAAACAAGGTTGCTACGTCCTGGTCCCTACCAAGATCAGCTGTCTACCTACACAAAAGAGCTCCAGTTAATCCTTTATTTAAAAGTTGTGCTTCTGGTCAGTTGTCCATGCCCAAAAAAATAACTCCACATCTGTGCTCATGCCAGTGGCCCTAATTAAAATCAACGGGTGACAAAATGCAATAAAAACACAAAAAACCCAAAGCAACATGCAAATAGAAGGGACTTACTGGGAAGAAGGGGTTCAAAAAGAGTGGGAGGGGTGTCAGAGGTAATGGGGGAGAATGTGATTAAAATACATTGTACACATGTATGAAGTTGTTGAAGAACAAATAAAAATAATAAAGTCCTTGCTTGGAGTTATAGTATGTCAGTTCAGATTAAGATACCAGGTTTCATTTTTCTATGATGATGGAAAGGACTGTCATCCCTGGGTCTCTTACTTTCTGACCTGGGTAAACCAACAAGACAAAGTAGCCCTCTCTCCGCCTGGGATACCAGGGTAGGGTCAAGCAGAAAGCATCAGCTGTTCAGGTGACATGCTGGCTGTCAATTAACTTGAGAGTAGAGGTGACTCTCACCCCCTAGCTGGCCACCGTCTTGGTCACTTGCTGTTTTATATGTTTCATCAACAAAAGAGTCAAAGTAGGTATTCATGAGACCACGAGACTGAGTTTTGATGAGATTGCCTTTCTGGATGGTTCTGGTTCCCGGTTCTTCTTTCCATGTGAATAGAAAAGCTTAATATATTGGGTCTCTGTCTTAGTCACTGCTCTATGCTGTGAAGAGACACCATGACCAAGGCTTCACTCTCATAAAGAAAGCATTTAATTGGGGGGGTTGCTTACAGCTTCAGAAGTTTAGTCCATTATGGTGGGGAGGATGGTGGCATGCAGGCAGGTGTTGGAGCAGTAGTTGAGAGCTGTACTAAACTTGAAATCTGACTTAATACAATTTAGGCTATTCTGTCCTCCACGTAAAATTGCAAATATCTCAGACTCTACTCTGCTCAATATTTTAATTAGTCAGTTGGATAAAACGAATAGTATATTAACCAAAGCTGTCAATGATACAAAATAGTAATAATAAAAATAGATTAAAAATGATATTACACAGCTAGATTTTGATCGGTCTAAAAAGACAAATAATTTTGAACTAGAACCAATTTATATTTTTAATGTAACACACAGCTCCATGACCACTGTATTCAGTAACACATGGTGCAAAGAGTGCAGATGCACTACAACTCGGTGTGGGCCTTCTTTGTTTCAGAAGTCGAGGCGAAAGGCAAGATCACAAACTAACACAATCGTAATGGCAGAAGGACAAGAAGGAGAAACCATGCTATGACAATGTCAGTCACGTCACACTTACAGAACAGTGTCCTTATTAGTCACGGAGAAGAATTAGGAACCAAAGGTTTCAGGACAAAATGTACACACCAGTGAACTTTTTTTTTTTCTTTTTTTTCTGTAAGAGCCCACTTCTCACTAACACTTAGCTCTATAATCAAACTGACCACAGGGTCCCAGAAGAGCATAAAAGAAATGAACAGCAAAGTAACCTTACAGATCTTGTATGATGCAATACAACATTGTAGTTAAAGAAAAGACAAGCCGGGCGGTGGTGGTGCACGCCTTTAATCCCAGCACTCGGGAGGCAGAGCCAGGCGGATCTCTGTGAGTTCGAGGCCAGCCTGGGCTACAGAGCGAGTTCCAGGAAAGGCGCAAAGCTACACAGAGAAACCCTGTCTCAAAAAACCAAAAAAAAAAAAAAAAGAAAAGAAAAGAAAAGACAAAAAGAATTTGGCAGTTAAGTTCTGCAATGGTCTAAGAGGTACATAAGGAGAATTATATTTAAATAAAGAGTAACACCACGCAGTGGTGGCTCACACCTTTAAATCCCAGCACTGAGGAGTCAGAGGCAGGTGGATCTCTGTGAGTTCGAGGCCAGCCTGTTCTACAGAGCAAGTTCCAGGACAGCCAGGGCAACATAGAGAAATCCTGTCTTAAAAAAAAAAAAAAAAAAAGACTAAGGAAATTGAAAGGGGGATGGGACTGGTGACTAGGACAAATAACTAGGGAGAGGATGGGTGGATCTCGGTATAAACTGATATATCTTACAAGTTCAACAAATGCTTCAGAATTTCATGTACATTGCACAGGCACCCACCCCCTCTTCAGAGCCTTATCACTTACCTTCCTCCTACCACAGCCCTGCCCAGCTCCTGCCATGGCATTACTTACCCATTTATCTATTTACTCATTTAGATATTAACTAAGTTTCTATTAGTGCCAAGCACTACAGATATGTATACAGTTGGTGGCACTGAGAATAGACCTCCAGCCTGTGCATATGCAACACTAACACTCTACCACTGACCTACATCCCCAGTCTCCGAGGATATTTCAGTTAATAAACAGTATTAAAACATTTGTCTCTAAACTACTTACATAGTAGAAGATAAATTCCATCGTATTTTGAAGCTGATCTGTACCCGGCAGGAAAGGGATTAACCGGGAAGACAGAGATAGGCAGGAGGGCAACGGGGAAGGAAGTTATTTGGGTGGTCAAGACAGCTATGCTGAGGAGGAGACGTGAGAAGCTTCACAAAGAGAATACAGTAAAAGTAAGTGCTAGGAATTACATGCACCATGTACCTAATGAAGTGGCCAGCCGTGATTATAACCCTATCCTTGCTGTGCATGTCGCCGTCATGCCCATTCCCGGTTAGGCCATGTAGAGCCCCAGCTCTGGACAACGCTCCCGACTCCCC
>CABHPP010116520.1:0-18227 GCA_902168425.1 Peromyscus attwateri | reverse complement strand
CGTGTGTGCAGGTGCCTGCCGAGACCAAAGGAAAGTGTGAGTCCTCCAAAGTTGGAGTTCTAGGTGGTTATGAAGCGAATCATTTGGGGGTGCTGAGAGCCAAGCTCAGGTCCTTTGCAAGAACGGCAAACGCTCTTAAGCCACTGAGTCACCTCCCTAGATCCCTGCTTTCTGGAATATTTGAAGCACACTGTTATGACTTGTTGCTTAGAAAGGATTCCTTTCAAATGTCAGCATTCACTGTCAAAGTACCTGGTCACCTGAGTTGGTGATGGACATATGCAACAAGATTGGTACTGTACTTTAATGTTATACTGAGTTAATGGTAAATTCTTTAAAAAAAAAATAGTATGGTCATGTTCCAGGACAGCTAGGACTGTTGCACAGAGAAACCCTGTCTTGAAGAAGAAAAAAAAAGTTTAAGGTCATCTTCAGCAGCATAACTAGTTGGAGGCCATCCTAGCTCACGAGATTCTGGTTCAAAAACCAGACAAACAAAACCCAAAAGAAAACCAAAAAAGATGCACATAAAAATAAAACGTTTCCCCAAATTCTCTAATCATTTGTTTCTTACTAATCACAAAGAAGTTTCCTTCTGTTGTCACAAAGAAGAAACTTGTTCCACAACAACAAAGTAACAAACAGTTTGAACACGGGTGGCTTGGATCACATGACCAAGTGAAAGGAAATGCTGACTGGGAGGTTCGGAGAGTCCGGGCCACTGTTCACTCACCTTGCCCAGGGCAGTCAGCAGATGAAAGTCTATGGACTCTCTGAATCGAAGGATTTGAAGGATTCCATCCAAGTACACCTGGTCTTTACTGAAACACCCTGGAAAAACCAGAAGAATGTTTACTTTCTTTCTCTTTAAAAGGAAATTTTATTTATTTATTTATTTATTTATTTATTTATTTATTTATTTATTTATTTTTGGTTTTTTGAGACAGGGTTTCTCTGTGTAGCTTTGCGCCTTTCCTGGAGCTCACTTGATAGCCCAGGCTGGCCTCGAACTCACAGAGATCCGCCTGCCTCTGCCTCCCGAGTGCTGGGATTAAAGGCGTGCGCCACCAACGCCCGGCGAAATTTTATTTTTTTTAATGGTATGTGTGCATGTGTGTGTGTATGTGAGTGTGCGTATTCCTGTGTGCATGTGTGTGTGTGCATGTGAATGCTTGCCTTACGTGTATCTTGTCCTACCACAGAACACATTGTGTACTTCAGTATGGGCACCTGGGGAGGCTAGCTGTGAGCTGCCCAGAGTGGGTCCTGGGAATAGACTCAGGTCCTCTGCACAATCAGTACACATTTAACTGCTGAGCCATCTTTCCAGCCCAGTGCTGAGTTTTTATTGTTTAAAGAAACACCAAGTCAGATGCTAACCATTCTCTTGATGGTAGAATGTATTTAAAACATCCTAGTTCTATTTTTTGAGACAGGGTCTCACTCACTAGATAGCTTTAGTTGTCCTGGCACTGTTTGTAGACCAGGCTAGCCTTGAACTGACAAAGATCCACCTGCCTCTGTCTTGTGCTGGGATTAAAGCTGTGTGCCACCATGCCTGGCCCACATTTATTTTTATTCAATTATTGTCACAACATAAAATGCAAGATCTTGGAAAGTAACAAGATAGTATTGATAGTGCACAGACCAGTACTTTGACCTGAACAACCTATTTTACCACTTTTTCTTAATTAAAATGACATTTTCCCCAAATTTAAAGACTGAGACTTAAAGTCAGTGACGTACAAACATTACCCCCACCCACACCAACTGAGCATGAGGGTCAAGTGAGAAGTCTTTTTTTGTTTTTTGTTTTTTGTTTTTTTTGGGGGGGGAGAAAAACCACATTTATTAGTTAAGACAACCACAGGCTGGACACAACACACATGCTAAAAAGTGGACTGTCTTTTAAAACTTCAAAGGTAATTTTTTTCCAAGCCCCACAATCATTTCCATAATATTTACAAAATAAAAGGCCCACATTAAGACATTGAACAGTAAAATATGTAATAAATGCTCCAATCTACCTAAATTAAAAATCATGAATTTGACTAGACATGCCATTGGAAACCACTCAGGGTACTTGAGGACGAACCAGTTTTCAATGTATCAGCCCTGGAAAATATTCGCTGTTAATCCCAGCTCCTACCCCCAGCACATTCTAATTTGTTCTACATTTTATAAATAAGGAATTAATATCAAAGCCTGTTTAAAAAAGAAATCAAATTCCTTTAGGACTTTTGTCCTGGGCAAAACACACCATTTTCTGGGAAGACATTTAGATCTACTGATAGCCATTCTGAAATAAAGCTGTTGGGAAATTCACTTAAAACTATGGCTATCCCCTGGATCTTTCTAGCAGTAAGCACATCTCGCATCTCATCTTTAGAACTCTTTTGGTACGTTGCCCGACTTGGTTACTTTTGAGGTTTTCTTCCTTGTGTCGGAGTACTGACTAGTCCACAATCTGAAGACCTCTAAAATGCCCTGAAATAATGTGGGGACATTCCTGACTGCCAGTCTGGCTTTAAGAACCCTGGCAAGTTGGGGAGGACTGGACCCTACAAAATAAGCTGCACTAAGGACAAAGCCCACAGCTCTTGGGGTAACAGTCTGTCAGCTTTGTGTATTTTGGAAGTTAACAATATAGCCAAAAGCCAGAATAAAGTATGTCATCACTTAACTGTTTTGCAAAAGAACAGTCACCATGTTATATCCCTGATGCTGAAAGCTACTGACAAATTTATAAAAATCCACTGTCTCTAAAATTCTTCCCATATGAGATATCTTAAGGGCCTCTGATTCCCTCACCTCCTAAGTCCTAAATCAAAGAATGGCAAGTAGTCAACTTTAGTTTTCGTGTAAAAATAAACACCAAAACGAAAGAAAATCCCCCCAAATCATACTATCTAAGCCAAGTTTTACATGACATTATATATGTGAAATTATTAAGGCCACTCCATGTAGTTAAAAGGGAGATTTATTTAATGGCGCAACTTACAAATGAAGGGATAGGTAGGTTGCGGGTTCTGGGAAAGACGCAGCGCAGTCCGGCGGTGTTCTGTGGAGAACTTTCCTTGGTCTACCTCTAGCGTCCTGGGTCCAAGCAGGAAGAGAGCGCGACGCATCCCGATCTCGGGTCTTCAGGGCCCTCCCTTGGCCCTGCCTTGTAGGCGTGACAGTTACCGAAGCCTCAATGGGGGTTGGAACTTCCAGACCAAAGCTGGAATGGCTACCCACTATATCTCCCCCTTTTGTCTAAATAAGAAGGTTCTAACCTAATACAAGACTATATACAAAGGGATGGTTATCAAATATTGTCCAGGAGTAATGAGGGATAATGACCTAAATAAGATGGAACTACAACCAATTCGAACAATATCAAGCAAGAAACATACTAAAATCCAGAGAAGTCTAGAGCATAGGTAAATGGTGTGTTACAAAGATCATTCCAAAGGGTGTCCTATCCTAAAGAACCTGAATCTAATACTTAATATGTTGCATCTAAGATATTATATATAGACTAAGTTGTAACTATAACTGCTAGTCTTCAATCCCATCAAAGACCTGAGAAGGAATATAATGGTACCTGAGAAATGGTAGATGGATGCAAGCAACTTTTGGGAATCTTGCAAGAGTAGACCGAGACAGCTGGCAGCCTGGACAGTCACCTAATGTTTCTCAGCATTGTTGGTGCATTCAAATTGGCTACAGGCCTAGAGTATCTGACAGACCATTTTCAGAAGCAGGAATTCTGAAAGGCCATCTTACCCTGTCTTGGCAGAGTACAGTGATCACTTTCCTTGTGTCCCGATTGTCCAGAAAGGACAGCATTGTATTCATACTGTCAGCAGTCGAGGCAAGGGCAGTTCTTTGCCCAGTAGGCCATTTTGTGCCAAGAAGACAAACTTCCAAATGGAAATGTCTTAGAAGCCCAACATTCTCTCGGGATCAAATTGGTGCTGCCAGGAGCAATTGTGTCTCATGTCAACAGAATTCTAAGTTATTTAAATGCCATATTCTGTAGGTCTATGAAGTGTTTGAAGATTACCTGTCCATCTGACCTATGTATCTGTAAATCGAAGTCTTAACAAGGGCAATATGGAGGTGTGGGGTGTTTGAATGTCCTGTGTTCTTCCATTTGCTCTGTGCTAAACAGCACTAGCCCCGCCCTAACTCCTTTAAGATTATGATCCTGGACACTACGGCACATAACTGTGAGTCAAGAGGTATTTGGGAGGCTGAGGCAAAAGGATCTTGAAATTTCCATCATCCTGGGTGAAATAGTATGATACTGTTTTGGTTGATTAGGGTTGTTTTTGCTTTGCTTTGTTTTTGAGACTAGGATTCAGGCTCAGAAAATATCTCAGTCTGTAAAGAGCTTGCCTCTCAAGCATGTGGAGTTCAGTTCTAAAAACCTACATCTAAAAAACTGTCAATGACACTGGCTTTTGCTGTGTAGCCCTGGCAGGCTTTGAACACACATCCATTTCCCATCTCAGCCTCCTGAAGAGTGGAATTACAGCTATGTGTTACCATACTCAGCTAAAATTATGACTTAGTTGGGCAGTGGTGGCACATGCTTTTAATCCCAGCACTCGGGAGGCAGAGCCAGGCGGATCACTGTGAGTTCGAGGCCAGCCTGGTCTACAGAGTGAGATGCAGGACAGGCACCAAAACTACACAGAGAAACCCTGTCTTGAAAAACCAAATAAATAAATAAATAAGATTAAATAAATAAATAAATAAAATTATGACTTAATGCTTTAAAAACTGGAAAGCCCAGATTGATCTGCCCAGATTGATCTACACAGGGAGTTCCTAGTCATCCAGAGTAATGTATTAATGAGGGTTCAGCATCTTAAAATTGTCCTTGTTTTATATAAATTTCAGGATGTCTATTTTTAAAAAAGCCTTTAGGGGTGGAGTTGCTGCTCTTTCAAAAAACCTGGATTTGATTTCCAGCACCCACATGGAGGCTCACAACCATCACTAACTCTAGTTTCAGGGGATCTAACACAACCTTCTGCAATTCACGGACACCAGGCATGCATAGACATACATGCAGGCAAAACACCCACATACGGGGTTGGGGAGTTAGCACAAGGCCCTGGGTTCAGTCCTCAGCTCCGGAAAAAAAAGAAGAAAAAAAAAAACACCCATACACATAAAAAAAATTTAAATTAAGATTAAACAAAAAGTCAGGAGGCCTAGAGTGGCTTAGTTAGAAAAGTGCTGTGGAAGCCCTTGATCCCAACACCCATGGAAAAAGCTGGGTGTGGCTGTCATGTGTATAACCCAGTGCTGTGAAGGCAGGAGACAGGTGAATCTCTGGAGCTCGCTGGCCAGCCAGTCTATAGCCCATGGTCCTGAGTCCAGTTAGAGACTCTGCCTCAAGATATAAGGTAGGGAAACAAAGGTGGGTAGGCAGCACAGGAGCTTGTAATCCGAGGTGTGGACGTGAAGGCAGGGGTCAGAAGGTAAGGCCATTCTTGGGAACACACTGAGTCCAGACTTGGTCTCAATTATTTTTAAAATGGGGTGGGCACAGTGGTACACGGTTTGAATCCAGTAAGTGTGAGCTCAAGGCCAACAAGGTTTACAAATGGAGCTCTAGGTCAGCTAGGGCTACTTAGCAGGACTTGTCTCAGGGGGGAAAGCCTGAGGTGGCTCAGGGGGCTGGTGGGATTTCCATGCCTGCCTGACTACCTGAGTTCCATCCCTGAAACCCATGTGTAAAAGCTGGATGCAATGGTAGCATCTCCAACAGCAGCCTCCTGAGCAGCGTGGGGGCCAGCCCGCCTAGAACAGGTAACATGGCAGAAACATGGTGCTTCCTGTTTCAGCCTCAATAAGGTGGAAGGACAGAACGGACTCTCAGAAGTTGCCCTGTAATCTCCACATGTGTGCCACGGTGCCCGTGCACCCATGCTCACAAACATATCACACATGCACACACAATACAAAATAAAAATTCCTCCTAATAAAAACAATACTACAGAGGTGTACGGCACTTTGACGAGGACACTGGAAGCTGACCTCTGTCTTCACAAACGTGCACACACATGCATGTACACAGTCGTCTCCCTCTCCACCAAAAACCTCAGACAGAAGCTAGGCGGGAAAACATCTGCCTTCTGTATCCTCAGCATGCGAGGGCAGCTGGAGTTGTCAAAGACAACATGATCAAGGAACTGGAAAGACAGTCCACAGAATGGTAAAAAGATGAGCTGGCAGATTTGTAGCCACATAAAGACCTCTTGTGATTCAATTTTAAAAAGGCAAATAATTCAATTAAAAATGGGCAAAAAACAAGCAGTTCTCTTAGAGAAATACAAAGATCAACTAAACAAATGAAAAGATGTTTAACAGCATAGTCACCAGGTAAACCAACCAAGACTACAACAAGATACTTTTTACATCCACCAGAATGCAGTTTAAAAAATGAAAAACGTGCAAATGTTGGCAAAGACGTGGCGAGGCCGCTGAGTACTGGCGAGTGTGAACCAGCACAGTCATGGGCAAAGTCTCCAAAGCCAGAGTCACCGTGCTCCCTGACTATTGCACTTGGGAGCAGTGGCGGCTTATGCTTGGAATGCCAACACCCAGGAAGCTGAGGTGGGAAGAGTTCTGTGAGTTCTAGGCCAGGCTGAGCTACGAAGTAAGGTGTACAGAGTCAAGTGGAATGAAAACAGAGCCACACATGAGCACAGAAACACTATAGCAGCATTATTCCTTGAGAGCCTAGACATGGAAACGGATGAACTGTCTACCAACTGGCAAAAGGATAAAGAATTATTTCAGCTACAGCATGAATCTGAAAACATCTGTCCAGGCACTGTTTCCCAAGGTCTTAATCCCTGCACTCAGAGGCAGAGGCAGAGGCAGAGGCAGGTGAATCTCTGTGAGTTTGAGGCTACCATGGTCTACACAGTGAATTCCAGGTCATCCAAGGCTACACAGTGAGATAGTTTCAACAAGAAAAACCAAAACTGGCCGGGCGGTGGTGGCACACGCCTTTAATCCCAGCACTCGGGAGGCAGAGGCAGGCGGATCTCTGTGAGTTCGAGGCCAGCCTGGGCTACCAAGTGAGTTCCAGGAAAGGCGCAAAGTTACACAGAGAAACCCTGTCTCGAAAAAACCAAAACTGGAAAAAAAAAAATCCTGCTAATTGGAGAAAGCCAGCCACAAAGGATCACAAGTTATATAATTCTATTCATATGACATGTTCAAAAAAGGTAAATTTACAGAGAGTAAAAGTAAAAACCACTAGAAATACTTCCTGAAAGCTGAGAGAGAGAATATATGGGGCATGAATTCTAGTGGATATGTTGTGTTTCTTGGGGTAGGGGGACTAGGTAAAAAGAATATTCCGAAATTAGTGGTGATAACTGCATGGCTCTATAATATTGAAAAAGCAATGAAGTTTACATTTTAAATGGCTGAACTAATTGCAAGGCATATGCCATCTCAAATATCTCAATGAAGCTGTTTCTAAAGGCGGGAGAGATGGTCAGTGCTTAAGAATGCTTACTGCTCTTACAAAAGACCCAGGTTGGGTTTCCATCACCACATCAGGTGGCTCACAACTGCCTGTAACTCAGTTTCCAGGGATTCTGATGCCCTTTGGCTTCTGTGGGCACCAGGCATATGTATGGTGCACATAAACTCATGAAGGCACACACATACACCTAAGTAAAAATAAATAAATCTTAGAAAATGAGATATAGAAATGGCCAAAAATTAGTAACTGGTTAGTCAGTGACTGATTGATCAAGAAGAACGTTGTATGTGTGCTCATTCTATTTTTTTAAGTTACAAAAACTTTTACATTTACTTAGTGTGTGTGTGTGTGTGTGTGTGTGTGTGTGTGTGTGTGTGTGACAGTGCTCAAGTGGAGGGATCAGAAGGAAACTTGCAGAAGTCACCTCTCTCCTTCCACTATGTGATGAGTCTCAGGGATCACACTCAGGTCACCAGGCTTGGCACCAAGCACCTTTTACCTGCCTCCTGCCTTTTAAATCTGGGTCTCACTATGTAGCTGACTGGCCTCAAACTTGTTATCCCCCTGTATACAGGAGAATCACTGGGTAACAACTAGCCAGAAAGTCAGAAGCCTGCCCCTGAGGGACACTTACCTGGCTGGGAAGTGTCAGTCCACCCTCTCTTGGCTCTTACACAGTAATCCCATCTTGTATTAGGGTCCTTGACAAACTTGCCAATGTCTTTGAAGAGTTCACAAAAGGACATCCGGCTGGCTTGATAGACTGTGTAGTAGAGGAGGGCAGCCCTCCACAGGAAGGGGTCTTTTCTGAACAGGACACTATGAATGCTGGCCAGCCCTTCCTCTGTAGGGTTGTTTGGCTTTAGCTCATGTTTTTTGCGGCCAATCCAATTGTTCCATGGTTGCTGAAGGTTGTTAATACCCCGGAAATAATGAGTGCCTACAGAGAGAAAGGGTATGAATGATAGGAAATAACCTGTTTCCATCCTTCCCCAAAGAACATTTGCGTTTAGGTCTGGAATATTCTCCCTCCAAGTCCTAAGTGCTAAATGCTTGTCCTCAACTCGGTACTCCTGGGAGGTGGTAGGACCTAGGTGTAAGGACCAGTGACAGTCTGGAGAAGGGACTGTGAGACCTTTTCCTCTGCCTTCACTACTTTCTTGGCCATGTTCAGTGGCCACATACACCCACCATGATATGCTGCTTTACCAGGCTCAAAGGCAATAACATCAGCCCATAAGGAGCTTAAACCTACAAAATCATGAGCCAAAACAAACATTTCTTTCTTAAGTTGATTGTCTTGGGCTACATGAGACCTTGTCTCAGAAAACAAATTTAAAAAATAAAAAAAATTAAAAAATCCCCAAGCTCTTGAGGCCAAAAGAAGGTCTTTCATAGTTCCTTTCTCAGCCAGTTTATACTTAGGAGCCAAGGGAGATCGATCAAAGACCCAGATGCTACCTTTGCATGCTGCTGGTTACAAAGGTGAACTCACCTGGGAGGAACCCCATACTGCCTTCTAGCCACTCCAGCAGCATCAGAGGCCCTGAAAACAGGTCCTGGGTCCACCACTCTGGAGTCAGGCCTTGAAGGCCAAAGGAAACAAACAAACCAACCCCTTGGAGCTCAACAGAGGGATATTATCCTTTGTCCTGCCTCCCTGGTTCTCTGCATAGGGCTTACAATTTGGAGCTTTGTACTAAGGCCTGCTCCTGGTGGGACTGAAACCTTTCTCTGCTCAGAAGACTCCAATTTCACATCTCCCAGACTCCCTTGTTGTGTTTACCCCCCAGGCACACTCTATCCCAAGTGCCAGTCAGTAACCCCAAATGAAAGCACCGATGCACTTTTTCTCCCAGATAGCTCTACTGGAGGGTACCCCCAAATGCTGACTCAAAGGCCCACCTAGCAGGAAGGAAGCATATTCTGTTATCAGCCCAAAGTTCTTGATAGCAGTTAGGGTTACCTCTTCAGAAGGTGGAAATGATGAGAACCAAGACAGAAACAAGGCAGAAGTTTAGGGATGTGGTCTCAATTGGTCCCTGGCCATAAGCCGAAAATGATCCAGGTTCTGTCCTGACTGGAGGCCAGAAATGGCGGGAAGGAGTGCTGGTTTCTTGTCTCAGCCTAAACTGGACAGCACTGTTTGAGAATGTACGAGAGGGCAGGCCTACATCTCCAGTCCAGACATCAGTTCATTTTGCAAGCAGCTTTGGAACTGGGTCTTTCGAATTCCATGGAGAATGGGTTTTATCTATTCCCCAACTGAAGCCAATCTCCTGAATGGATTTCAGCCTCCATCAGAGGATCAGGTGCTACAGTAGCAGTATAAAGCTATCTCCTCTTGGTCACAAGAATGGAATCTACCTTAAGCCCTATGTGGAGACCTAACATTTCAAGCTACCCAAAACATTGGGTTAACCTAGTTGGCCCAGCCAATCACCTGGCTACAGGGACAGCCCTGCAGCAAAGTGGATTCACCTTAAGCCACGCTGAAGAGATGAGGGCAATAAATATCCCCTAATGAAATAATGTACTTTTCCTTCCCAGAAAGCCAACCCCCAGTCAGTGGCTTGTGGAGCAGCAGCCATGGAGTATGTTAATCCTGACTGCTTTTCCGAGTCTTTAACCAGAGAAGGGTAACTTTTTCTTTTCTTTGTCTCTTTCCTAAGAGTGCATCTCCTCAATTTCAGATGGAGAACTAAAACCCAAAGGGTTGAAATGAATTTCCAAGATAGTGTTCTAAAATTATAATTTGAAATGATATACAATCCAAGTAAAGCTTAACAACCTCATGAATTTTTACTAAATATTGCTAAGAAAAACCACACACACTCTGAAAGAATACTTCTTGGGGTAGTTCTCGACAGTAAAATGAGTAAGTGGAAAGGTCTGCCCCACCTATCTCGTGCCTCAGCATCCCCTCCAGCCAGTGTTCTCTCGCAGTAGAGATGTTGATGGTTAGAGTCGGGCATCCATTCACTACGGTCATGGACGCCCTGGAAAGCAGGTCTTCGGTGAGATGAACTACAATCTAGGTAGAGAAAAACACATACAAGGGGCTGGCAGGACAATCCAGTGGGTTAGGGCACTCAATACAAAGGCTGACAACCCAAGCTCTCCAAAACCATGTTGGAGGGAGAATCAACTCCCAAAAGTTGTGCCCTTGTCCCCTGACCACCATACACACTGTGGCATGCATGTTCCCACACACATACACATATATATGATTATATAACATACACATATATACACACACACCAAAATATATAATGGGGAAGGGGAGAAAGTTTTTACAGAAAATAATGGGCCCATACATTAACTAAACTGAATTAAACTAAGTTGATGAAATGTACATCCCGTCACATTTGAACCTTCTAATTTTAACCCTCTGAGAATTTAAGAACGTTTATTGGATTGAAAAGAATGTGAAGAGTCTGGTTGTGGTAGCACATGTCTTTAATCTCAGCACTCAGGAGGCAGAGGCAGGGAGATCTCTGTGAGTTCGAGTCCACCCTGGTCTATATAGCCAGTTCCAGGACAGAAAACACTAAAGAGAGAGCCTGTCTTTAAAAAAAAAAAAAAAAAAACAGGGGCGGGGGGTGTGGTGGGAAAGACAGAACTCCAGTGTGTGCTCTCACACACAGCTGAGTGTGGTGGTGAAGGAAAGGGTGCAGTGGGGGCTAGGAGACCAAGGCAAGAGGAACAAGGTCGACTTGGCTGCAGAGAGACTTCAAGGCCACCCTGAGCAGTCAGTGAGAGCCTGTCTCGAGCGAAAGTAGGAAGAGGGAGTAGAGCTTCAAGGCAGAGTGCTCACCCGAGGCCTTGAGTTCACGTCTCAGTACTCTACAGGGGAGGGGCGAGGAGATGGCTCAGTGGGCAAAGGGCTTGCCCTGCAAGCTGGCCACTCAAGCCTGAGCCCTAGAGCCCACAGAGACGGGAGACCTCACTTGTGTGGGGGGTGGGGGTGGGGGGTCCTTGTCAGTGACAAGGTTTTGAGACTGAATGAGACTGTCTATCAATAAGAGAACACTGTAGGGCTGCAGAGATGCCTCAGAGGTTAATAGCACTGGCTGCTCCTCCAGAGGTCCTGAGTTCAATTCCCAGCAACCACATGGGGGCTCACAGCCATCTGTAATGCATACATGCAGGCAGAACACTGTATACATGATAAATAAATAAATCTTAAAAAAAATAAAAAATAAAAAAAGAGAACACTGTAGTAAATTTAGTAATTCTCCTGAGAAACTCACAAAACACCCTAGGCTACACATATAAGAATGTCAATAAGAGCAAAAGGAAGGTGGCAAGAAGCCAATTTGAGGAGTTAAAAGGGACTGATCAAACAAAGCCTGCCGAAAACACCCGTGTGTGGCACTGACCGAGTGCCAACACCACACCCAGGTCCCCGAGTTCACCTCTGGCCCATACCTCTCCGAGGCAGCCTTCCTTCACCATGTACTTCCTAACATGACTCCAGATTCGAGTTTTAGACAACAAGCTACCACCAGTAGCTTGTTCAAATTTCTCATAACTTCCGTATTTCTGTAAAGTCAGCGCCATAATATTGACGGACTGTAAAAGAAAGGGAGATAAGGACAGTGAACAGCTCATGCCACTCTGAGACGAAGCTAATTATGACCTTATTGGTCAAGACTTGTTCAGATTTATTGATTACTGAATTAACTGCAACTCCAGCTGTGCATTTTTCTAAGCTTAAACAGTTTCCACTGACTTTCACAGATTTACAAGTGCTCTTCTTGCTGGCACAGCATAGCATGCCTGGTCTCCACAGTGAGATCCTCCCAGGGCTCCACAGTGAGACTGACTATAAAGGTGAAAAGGGGGCGGGGGTTGCAAAGAAATGCTCTTCTCTCCCGTCTTCTGTGTCTTTAGCAGAGCAGTGGCCAAAAGCCGCACATCATGTCTACACCTGCTGCTAGAAAAAGCTGGGTAAAGAGGATCCTGGCTCCTTGACAAGATACACGGTGGTTTGGAAGAACTCCAGGATAAATAATGTCTCCAGATCAGTTAATACGCTATAAGTACCATTTAGATAAAGAAAAAAAAAGCTTCAAAAATTTAAAAACACACAAAACAACCAGTCATTTGCAACAATCGATACAATCTGCTCAAAATGCATCTATTTATCTATTTACTCTATGTTATGGATGTTCTGCCTACATGTATGTCTGTGTACCACTTGTATGCATCTTTTTTTTTTTTTCACAAAGTAGCAAGGAAATTTTATTTTAAAGGCAAACAAAAGTACTGATCAGAAATACAGACATCAGGCCATCAGTACTAAAGTGCCAAAAGCTACCTTTATTCTGGTGACAAAAAAAAAGTCATACTCTCAAGGCCAGCCTGGTCTACAGAGCGAGATCCAGGACAGGCACCAAAGCTACACAGAGAACCCTGTCTTGAGAAAAAAAAAAAAAGTAATACTCTTTGGGGACAAAAAGAACAATAATAGTAAAACAAAAATAACAGTCTTAAAATATTTCCATCTTTCATCCAGGGCAATGTATCATCTACTTCCCATTATCTTAAAAGATTGAGATGTTTTTCCCAAATATACACAGAAAAAGTAAAGACTAATTACAAATCTGGTGATAAATACAAATCATCAGAACCGCCAAGAAAACCACAGGAAAGAAAAATGTAAGTCAGAAGAAACCTGTTCTTCAAAGATCTTTTGGGAAAGAAATTAAGAAATTCCTGCCAGGCAGTGGTGGCGCACACCTTTAATCCCAGCACTTGGGAGGCAGAGGCAGGAGGATCTCTGTGAGTTCGAGGCCAGCCTGGGCTACAGAGTAAGTTCCAGGAAAGGCGCAAAATTACACAGAGAAACCCTGTCTCAAAAAACAAAACAAACAAACAAACAAAACTCCCCCTGTGTCTAGCTGCTCTTGAGAGGCCCTGGTCTGGCTCCCAGCACTCACTCAGCAGCCCACAATGGTCTGTAACTCTAGTCCCAGGGGACCTAACATTCTCTTCTGGCCTCTGCAGGCATCTATGCATGAAGCGCACTTACATACATACAGGGAAAACACCCATGCACATAAAAGTAAATCCTTAAGAAAATATATGAAAAGAAATCTAATTTCTGGGCTGCTGTGGACTGGTTACAGAAGTCTGTCTCCCACAGTCTAGGTGTGTCACTGTGAGCACATCACTGAAGGTGTGACTCAGTGGTGGGTGTGGGTAACAGTGATAATCTACTTTGTAGCTGAGAAAATGCAGTCAACCTTTGTTGTCAGTACACGGTAACTATTCCATTCATTGATATGGTTCCACTCTTCATCAGCACTATAAACCACTTGGCATGTCACAACAGGAGGGAGACGAATCACATCACAAAGTGTAACTCAATGCATAAATACATCACCAATGAACCAGGAATGCATCATAAAGTACCACAACACAAAATTACTTCAATAGGCTTTTGCTGCCAAAAACACTCCAGAAAGCCTTGCTATTGAGTGTGGCAAAGGGCAGCGGCACTGGAGCAGCCAGGCTGTCCCTAAAGGCAAACCTTAAGGCCACTGCTCATCTTTATGCCTATTAAATCAGAACCTGGGTTGGCTTGTTTGTTTTTTGGTGGTGTTGTTTTGAGACAGAGTCTCACTGAAACTCTATGTATACAGACCAGGCTGGCCTCAAACTCACAGAGATCTGCCTCCCTCTGCCTCCTGAGTGCTGGGATTACAGGTGTGGGACAGCATGCCAGCTTTCAAAACCTGCTTTTTAAACAAGACCCCCAGGTGATTGAAATGCAGAAAATGCAAGAACTATGCAGACCTGAGAGTAGAGGAGTAGAGCACAGGAGTCCCCACAGGCTGACTGCTCCGCGTGACAGCCAGATAGTTAAAAGTGCAAATTAGCAATGATTAAAACCCAGTTCACAAAGATACATCCCCGTCTAGGGTGACCATCATCTACATGTCAAACAGTGAAAAGAATGTGGAAACTGGCTTTAGGAACTGCAGAAGACAGTAAGTGACCCTTCCATACTGGAGTGACAGAACCAAAGGAAGTTAAATTTTATTGTAATTTATGCTTATACTTTCAAATACTTTTCTTTCTACATATTTTAAATGTTTCTTTATTATTTCTACTAGAGCTTTTTTAAAGCATGTACTTAATTTCAGAAAAAAAAATTAGCTTCTCTGGGGTTGTTTGCTTAGGAAAATGTGGTTATCCGCTCACTGCACAGGTGTTCCTTATATTTTTGATATCCTTGTCAAAGAGTAAGTACAAATAGTGGTGTGTGTGTGTGTGTGTGTGTGTGTGTGTGTGCACGCGTGCAATGAGGGGACGTGGGTTTTCTATGAAATGGTACACAACAGAGCACCACTTCCTCCACCTCGTCTTGCTTTGTCCAACACCACCACGGCAGCAATACCATATGGGGTTACACTCATGTTTTCCAAAAGCTTCTTTAATATTTAACACCAAATATTGGGACTGCAGATTTATCCTGGTTGGTAGAGCCCTTGCCTGGTATGCATGGAGTCTTGGGTCTGATGCAGTACCGCATTAAATAAAAACAAAATGGACAGACAGGGTCTGCAAGCCCAGCACGGGGGAGGTGGGAGGCAAGGTCAGAACTTCAAGTTTGAAGCCAGCCGGGGCTACACACGGCCATGTCTTTAAAAAGAAAAAACAACCAAACAAAAAACATCTTATGCAGCTTCTGCGGAGACAGTATTTACTATCTACTAGGATGAAAAACATTTCATTCTCAAAAAAATTGTTTTTCTTCTTCCTGTCACCAGTAATTCTGAATGTCAGAATCTCTGCCCCCTGAGTCAAAAGGTAAAGTGTATGACTGAATAGAAGAATAGGCCAGGTTTTTCTGTTTCTCTTCCTTTCTTGGTGTCAGGATTCCATGTAGCTGAGGCTGGCCTCAAACTCCTAACCCTCCTGTCTTTGTCTCCCAAGCTGGGACTGCAGGTATGTGCATCACACCGGGCTCCATTTTGCTGAGTGTCCACGTTCTAACACAGATGTGGGATGCAGAGCACCAACACAGGTCAAAGTGCACCGTCAAGTTTCAGAGGCAGCTCAACTGTTTATTAGAAGTAAACTATCACATTCTTCCAGATGGCATTTACACTTTCTCTTATTTTTTAATTAGACAAAATATTATTTTTAATGTGTTTTTGCCTCCATGAATGTCTGTGCATCACATGTGCCTGTGCCTGCAGAAGCCAGAGGAAGGCATCAGATCCCCTGGAACTGGAGTTACAGATGGTTGTGAGCTGCCATGTGGGTGCTGGGAACTGAAGAGGATCCAGTGCTCCATCTCTCCAGGCCCTAGATTCTTTTAAAAGTAAGTAAATTTCTTACTGATGGCAGGCAGACAGAAATTCCAAAAGATGAAAAATGAAGAGCAAACAAGTCATGTCCATTTGGCTGACTACAGAAGAGAACAAAACCCGAACACTGTAATTTACTAAGCAGCACCGTTTTACCAAGTGAGAGAAGCCATGAGGCACAAAAGAAACCTATAAGAGTTTATTAGGGGAAGGGAACAGAAAAGACGTGCATAGGCCAATGGAATGACTGTGCAGGAAGAGAGGGGAGGAGGAAGTGGAACTGCTTTTATAGGTGTCCACTTACCCATCTCCCACCCCCCACCCCCGCCCTGCACATGCGCATATGGGTTTACGTAGTTCCGCTACACATGCGCAGCACACAGATTACATAGTACATAGGGCCCTGGGTAGACTTGCCTGTCTGCTGGACAGCGCACTCCGGGTCATGTAGCTGGGGGAGTGGCTACGAATTCTAACAAACACTACCACGACAAAAGCTGATGAACATGTGGAGAAACCAGAACCTCTAGTCACTACTGAACAACAGCAGCCTGTGGTCATCATTTTGAAGTTCATTGTAAGGTTAAAACTAGCACAAGACATTTAAGCAATTCACCTATAAAATGGAAATCTTGGGCTGGAGAGATGGCTCAGTGGTTAAGAGCACTGGATGCTCCTCTAGAGGACCTGGGTTCAATTCCCAGCACCCACATGGCAGCTCACACCTGTCTGTTAACTCCAGTTCCAGGGGAATCCAACACCCTTACACAGACATACATGCAGACAAAACACCAATGCACATAAAATAAATAAATAAGTCTTTAAAAAAAAAGGTTTAAAAAAAAAGGAAATCTTTTTCTCTGTAAAATGTCACCATTGTCTTTGAGGAGATGGCAAACTTCCTGAAAACCTCAGTGTCTGCTAACTGATCTGCTTTTGGTTTACTTGCTGGTTTTGTTTTTGGTTTATGAACTTGGAAATCTGACCATCAGTCACAGGCGACTTCCACGGCCATGTGCTAACCAACCAATCTCCCCTCTCAAGTGCACTTTCCTTCCGTGAAAACCTGCATACACGGGGTGGGGTGGGGGGGGGGGGGGGCACACTGGTGCACAGGCTGGGGACCCTGTGCAAGAGGACAGTTAGGTTTGCCTTTCCCAGGCTTGTCTCTTTGCTGGCAACGTGGAGATGTCAAGGCCTGGCCCTACTTACCTTACAGAACTGCTGTAAGGACACAATGGAGATGGGGAAATGAACATGCTTTGTAATCTATTTCCCAAATCACTAGACAGCATTGGATTTGTCAGAACTTGTAGTCTTTAATTTTAGAATTTGGGAAAAATATTTTGCCCTCTAACTTTTTTATTAGAGGCAATGTCTTTACTACCTTGTTAATATCTGACTTCAATACTCCATTTCCTTCCTTTCAGAAAATTGCAAAATCTAAGAATTTTCTCCTTAACTCCAAATAACTCTCAGACTCCTAGACTTAACAGATCAGTTTACCTTAGTCTTTCAAGTGCTGGGGCTACAAGCATAGTCCAATTGTGACCAACCAGATAGTCTTTTTTTTTCGGGGGGGGGGGGGGGGCTTTAGAAAGGGTCTCACACAGCCAGGCTAGCCTTGAGCTATGTAGCCAAGGATGATCTTGAACTTCTGATAATCCTGTCCACACCTCCCAAGTACTAGGATTATAGGTGTTGAACCCTTAAACCCAGCCTTTAAAGAAATTATAGCAAAAGGATGGAGAGATGACTTAGAGGTTAAGAACATTGTCTGCTCTTGCAGAGGACCCTGGTTTGATTCCCAGCACTTATATGTCAATTCACAACTGTGTGTAACTCAAGTTTGTGGTCTCTGAGGGCACCAAGCACCACGATGCAGACATACATGCAGGCAAAACACCACATGTAAATTTTTTTTAACTGGAAAAAAGCTCTGGCTGTATTGGGTGATGAACTGGGGCCTCATGCACTGTAGGCAAGAACTCTAGCACTGAGCTGCAGCCCTGGGCTGTCCTCATTAGCTATGGCTGCCAACCTGACACAGCCTAGAGCCACCTGAGAGAGGAACTGCCTAGAGCAGACTGTCCTGGGGACAAGTCTGTGGGGAATGTCTTCATTGTTAACTGATGTGGGAGGGCCCGGCCTGCTGTGGGCGTCACCGTTCCCTGGGCAGGCAGCCCTAGGCTGTATAAAAGAGCAGGTCAGCAGGCCCTGCCTATGAGTAGCCATCAAGAGCATTTCCCATGATTCCTGCTGTATTCCCTTAGCTGAAAGCGAGGTGCCTGGTTAGAGTAAGAACAGCAAGCAGCCTGCTTTCCAGTTCCAGCCCTGACTTCCTTTAGTGATGGACTGAATCCATACGCCAAAAGAAACCTTTTCCTCCCTTAGGTCAC
>CABHPP010116519.1:0-11567 GCA_902168425.1 Peromyscus attwateri | reverse complement strand
CTCTTGGTGGGAGAGTCTAGCTGGCGGAAAGTTGGTAAGGCTCCTAGCTCTGACCTCTTGGGCTTTCACCTTTACATTGACTCTGTGTTTCTTATTTAATAAGGCGGTCGGTTACATCTACACTACTTGAAGAAAGGGGGGAAGTATCCCATAGTACTGAGGCATGGGGTAAAATAATACAGTATCATACTAATAAACAGAAGTATGATAGTCGTCTCAAAGTATAAACTACGTCTTGAGTTTGTTGGAAGATTTTTCATGAAACATTTCTGCTGTCAAACCTGATAAATGTCCCAGTAGGAAACCAAGGCAAAAAATAATTTTAGATGCCAACTTTCTAGAGCTTGAAACAGGTGTCAGAGCATACTAATAATTATCAATAAAAAGGGGGGGGCCTTCAAGCTGAAGTCTGCAGCTGCTGGCCCTTTGGCTTGCCCACAGCGTGCAGGGCAGGATGGAGAACTTACTTTTCCCTACCCACAGTCCTATTTTTAAGGGATCCCTCCCACAGGGGATACTACCCTTCCCATTGTGCCCCATAGCACCTCAGCCACTGAGGTAAGAGAGTCAGTCGACTTTTTTACTTTCTAACTTGATCTAGAAAAAAGAGCACAGAGGAGCACATAAGCCCAGGAGCTGCTGGTGGCTTTTTTGAACCGGGTGGGGACAGTCAGTCTGAAAGAAAAGAGCCCTGATGCTCTGGGTGGAGCTACCCCCACCCCTGCCCAGCCACCAGCTTGGTGCCTCCCAGGGGGTTGGGTACATGTGAGGGCACACATCCTAGGGGATGAGTGGGGTCTGCTGTGCTTAAATCCACACAGAAGTCACAGAAGAAAAACAAAACAAGGAAACAGATCAGAAACTTCCCAGGAGTATGTCATTCCTGAGTTCCCCCACCCCCCGAGACTCTGAGACATGAGAACTTTGCTGTGGTGGGTTTCGACTGTCCCAACTCTTCTCATGCAGACGAACTTTAAAGACAACAACCTAAACTAAAAGCTTGCTATAAAGCTTCTCAGTTTAAAAAATGGAGCTGGCAAGTGGGATGCTGAGCTCCGGAACTAGAGTCTGCCCAACATGCCATTCGAAGTGGGACTTTAAAAGCATGCATGGTTCAGTATCATTCAGTATATCACATTGTTACGCAAACTTTGGAGGCTTTCTCAATCTGAAACACTGTCCACATTAATCACTGGCCCCCTCTTTCTTCTCTGGCTACCAGCAACTACCATTCTGCTTTCTTTCTTTCTTTCTTTCTTTCTTTCTTTTTTTTTTATTTTTATTTTTTGGTTTTTCGAGACAGGGTTTCTCTGTGTAGTTTTGGTGCCTGTCCTGGATCTCGCTTTGTAGACCAGGCTGGCCTCGAACTCACAGAGATCTGCCTGGCTCTGCCTCCCAAGTGCTGGGATTAAAGGCGTGCGCCACCACCGCCTGGCCATTCTGCTTTCTGTGTCCATAAAGCTGGTTATTCTTGCCATACATAGGTGTGTACATCACATGTGTTGGTGTGGGTGAGTGGCTGTGCTAGGGATCAATCCGAGATATGGAACATGCTAAGCACATGCTCCATTGCTGAGATCTACTCCTAAGCATGCTATTTGTGCTGGATTCTTCAATCCCTTCCAAGTATTTACTGAAATCTATTATTGCCTAGCACCATACCTGGCTCTATGGAAGAGAATATATAAAATATGCCATTTGGGGCACCTGCCATTTCAGAGTGATCTAAAAAGTCTTCATAAGAGTTGGGACTCAAATAGCAGGTACATCTGGGAGGTCAGAGAAGAAGATTCTGGAATGACTAAGCCCCAGGCAGGCAGGCAGGCTGGATGACTCCAAGCAGAGCCAGACAAAGCCAATGTAACAGTGTTCTGATAGTTTCTCTGGAGACAGAGCAACACACTGTGGACCTGAATATCAGATGTCTACTTGCCTAATCCAAGTCTCTCATCCATGGGTCATTACTTAATTTTCTCCTGGTGCAGAGTAAGTGAAAAAAAGAAAGAAAGAAAAAAAGAAAAGAAAAGAAAAGAAAGAAAAGAAAAATGAGTTAATTCTGGTCTTCGTCTTTATAATTTTCTCAGAAAAATCTCTAAACCAGCACTTCTGAGCAAGTGTATCTTTTTCCTGTTATAAAAGAGAAGTATAAAACCTTCTGGAACCTGTGGGAAATGTCTGGCCAGCAGGATCAGGTCATGTCAACCCTGACCACAGCTGGAGAGATGGACTCCTGAAGTCTCAGAGAGCGAAGCCTGCAGCCCATGTCTGCTCCAGCCAGTCACACTGGACACTAGAACAAGCAGTGGGGACTCTCTCCCTGTGTCCTGTCCCCTGTTCTGCTCCCCTCTGTGCATCCCAGACGAGGCCCTGATGCTGCTGCTCTTTCTCTTCTTCCCATTTGCTTTCCCGTCCCTCCTCTCATGCTATCACCTGAGAACGCTTCTGGCTGGATGTGAAATGTCTCCCTTGGGCTCGTGTGTTTGGACTCGTGGTCCCCAGCCAGCGGTGCTGTTTTGAAACGCTATGAAAGTCTTAGGAGACTGGGCCCAGCTGAAGGAAATGGGTCACCGGGAAGTGAGCTTTGCGGGCTCTCTCAGGCTTGCTTCTTGCGCACACTGTGTCCTGACTGCCCATCTGAGAAAACCAGCCACCTCACACTCCTGTGGTCATGACTTCCCTACAGTGATGGACTAACCCTTCTCATACAGCCCAAGTAAGTCCCTTCCTTACGTCAGTGTCTCAAGTAGCTCAGGTTGGTCTTGAACTGTGGTGATATTGTGTCCCCCAATATATTGTGCACCCTAATAAACTTATCTGGGGTCAGAGAACAGAACAGCCACTAGACAGACATAGAGGCCAGGCATGGTGGCACACACACACCTTTAATCCCAGGACTTGAGATCTCATGTCTTGCTTGGAAAAGACACATGCCTTTAATCCCAGGAAGTGATGGCAGGAAACAGAAAGGTATATAAGGCATGAGGACCAGGAATTAGAGGGCTTGTTAAGCTTTTAGGCTTTTAACAGCAGTTCAGCTGAGATCCATTCAGGTGAGGACTCAAAGGCTTCCAGTTTGAGGAAACAAGATCAGCTGAGGACTTGGCGAGGCGAGGTTGCTGTGGCTTGTTCTGCTTCTCTGATCTTTCAGCATTCACCTCAATATCTGGCTCTGGGTTTGTTTTTATTAATAATGTCTTTTGAGATTCGTGTTACATTGAACTTGCTCTGTATCTGAGAATGACCCTGAACTTTTGGTCCTCCTATCTCTACCTCCTGGATGCTGGGATTATAGATGTGTGCCAGCATGGCTCAGCTTTATAAAGTGCTGGGCATTGAACCCAGGATATGGTACATGCTGGGCAAGCACTCTGCCAATTCTATACCCCTGCTTCTTTCCTCTCTTACGTTATTACTGTCAAGTATTGGACCACAAGAGAAGAGCAATTAGTACACATGTGCTGTGGAATGTTCTGTATGGCAAATGTGTTGCTAATAAAGCACTGATTGGCCAGTGGCTAGGCAGGAAGTAGGCGGGACTAACAGAGAGAATTAAAAGAGCAGGAAGGCAGAAGGAGTCACTGCCTGCCTGCCTGCCAGCCTGCCAGCCAGCAACCGCCAGGACAAGCAGCATGTGAAGATGCCGGTAAGCCACGAGCCATGTGGCAAGATATAGATTTATGGAAATGGATAACTTGAGATATAAGAACAGTTAGCAAGAAGCCTGCCACGGCCATACAGTTTATAAGCAATAGAAGTCTCTGTGTTTCCTGGGTTGGGTCTGAGCGGCTGTGGGACTGGCAGGTGAAAGAGATTTATCCTGACTGTGGACCAGGCAGGAAAACTCTAGCCACACACATGTTTCTTCTAAAAGTTCCCCCAAATACCCCTTTTTTTTAAGTTTGATCTCCATTATAGGCATGTTGAGAGCTGGAGTCAATTGGAAATTTGATTAGGTCATGGGCATTTCCTTTAGAAGGGATTAATGAAGGTCTTCTGGGACTAAATCAGTTCTACAGGGATTGGGTCTGTAAGAAAGCCTGCCATTCACCCCTCTACATAGGCTGCCACCATTGTGAATCTCCTCACAAGAGAAGCAGATACCAGTACCGTATGCTTGGACCTTCAGAAAAAAATAAGCTAAACTAACCTATTTTCTTTATACTGTACCCAGCCTCTGAGATTTTGTTATAACAATGGAAAATAAACCAAAACATTTACCCCTTTCCTTTAATTTACAACTAAAAGGCAAAAACAGCACCCTACTTTTAGACAGAAACACAACTCAGGATGTGTTGCAGTAGACGAGTTTGATTCTGACGATCCAGTCACCTAAATGCATTTTTACAGAAACTGCAAATGTGGTGCCGAGTGAAATGGCCAGAAAAGCCTTTACAGGGCACCTTTGAACCGCAGGAGAGGAGAGTGTGAGATAATAGAGGCAGGCTTGCCGGGATAGTGGACTAATGGATTCTGAAAATGAGTTGGAAATCTGGGACAAATCTTAAACCACTTCTTCCTAATAGTTCTAAGAAATATAAAGTAATGTGTAATGACTTTCTGAGAATTCCCATAGGAAGACAGCCATCTTTTTTTTTTCTGCTACCAAAACAGTGGTGCAAACACACAGCTTTATAATTCATGTCCTCAGAAGAAATCTCCATAAATATTTTCCTAAAAACTGAGTAGCATGCCCTGCTGACACCTTGATTTTGACCCCCAGTCACCAGAACTATGAAAGAATGCGTATCTGATGCATTAAGCCATTTCTTTTGTGAAACTGATACACTAAATTTGAACTAGCCTCCCGGGGAACTAAAGCAAGAGGACAGCTTGTTATATACACCAGGTCCTAGCTGTTCTGGAGATGCAGTGTACTGTGACACTGTGACATCAGAGAAAGTCTCTGGATCTACAGAGAGGAAACTTGGGATGCAGTAGTCAGTGGTAAGGGACAGCATCATCTGATGATGAACTTCATGCAAGTGTTCCTACAAGGTGCCTCACTGAAGGCAGACGGTATGACATCAAGAGACAGTTTGATAGAACCCTGTATGGGAACCAAATGAAAGAGAGCATGTCACCATCAAATGGCAGCAATAAAAAGGACTTAAATGCTATAGCAACTATACCCAGCATATGAAGTGAAATGAACGGCCCCTAAAAGATACAAACTATCAGATTATCAAAACTGCCACAAGAAGAAACAAACAATCTAGACCTGAAACACATGAAGAGATTTAATTACTACTTTTAAAAAAAGAATGATCCATTTTACCCTCCGTGGATAGCTAATACTCCTCCCAGAAGCCACCGGCTCCTAAAGAGAAGAACCAGTACCAGGTGGAGGAGAGCTGCCTCTGAGATGTGGGCCAGGCAGGTCCCAGAGACCCCTGAAAGGATACAGGCTACTGCCATTGCACTCCGTTACCCATTGGAGAGTAAGACCCTATTGCTGAAAACGCCACTGGCGTTGGTCACAGGACATGGAGAAATCAAGCTGGAGCTGAGCTGGGAGCCCCTCCCTACTGGACAGCTTTTCATAGTGCCAGAAGGTGCCATGCAGACTGTTGGGGGGCGGGGCATGGTCAACAGTCTTATCCAGCTGTGAATCCTGTGAGCTATAGTTACGAACTGCCAGGCAAGATGTGCTAATCAGGACAATACTGGCATGGCTGTTATGAGGGTAACCTCCGGGCCTGGAGAGATGGCCCAGAGGTTAAGAGCACTGGCTGCTCTTCCAGAGGTCCTGAGTTCAATTCCCAGCAACCACATGATGGCTCACAACCATCTGTAATGAAATCTGGTGCCCTCTTCTGGCCTGTAAGCATACATGCAGGCAGAACACTGTATACATAATAAATAAATAAATAAATAAATAAATAAATAAATAAATAAATCTTTAAAAAATGAGGGTAACCTACTGCTCTCTGACTAGATTTGAGGTCCTCTGCAAAGGAGAGAATGGTTCTGTAAATCTGGTGCAGAGTCTGTAGTTTGGGAGGTCATAGGCCCTACTGGGGAATCTAGCTAGTGCTATTGTTTAGCTACAGGGTCACACTGTCAAACTGTCTTCTAAATCCTCGAGGTTATACCCATAGATTAATGTTGCAGCCAGCCTTCATGTTGGAGTCCACTAGGTTTCCTAGTGGCTGTACCCAGCAGGACTGTATAAGAGGTTGATTGGACCACGGGCCTGGGTACCAGGTGTTTGTAAGGTTCTAACTAGCAAGGGGGAGGTCTTTTGCTCCACCCCTTGGCATTGTTATAAATAGACCTTTGGAATTAAGTTCTGGGCCGGTGGATAAGGATCCAGGCCCTCCTGAGTCTATCCTGTGTTTTCTCTGTTTCTCTCTGCTTCTTAACTCTCTAAGTCTCTTATCCCTCAATCCTCAAGAGTTCCTCGGGCAAATGAGTGTGGGGGCTGGTCCCCTACACCTTCATCAGAGAATCTTTTCACAGTAGTGGACAGTGGTTAGTGCAGAAACCCATAAGTGATGGTGGCGTGCTCGGCCCTAAAGGGAGTCACTGTATCACCCCCACAAAGGATCAGAGAACATCATAGAAGAGGAGGCAGGAAGAATGCAAGAGCCAGAGGATGGGGAGATGTGCAACCAAAAGATGACCATTGCACTCAGGAGCAGCTTGAAACTGTGGTTATCTGAACAAGACGTCAGGAGGCTGGGCCCAATAACATTCCCTCGGAGCTGTAGAGGGGCCCATGAGGCTCTACCTCTTCCTGAAGGACAGGTGGAAGCTATAGGCTGTTGGGGTAGAGAGTGTCACTTTCTTCAGTGGTATGGCCACTGAGAAGTTACCTTTGCTCCAGTAAAAAGGCCCCACCCACACTCTTGCAGACAACTAGTTAAACTCAGTGGGCCACATATGAAGGCAGGAAAGCAGGAGAAGCATTTGCTAGGATAAGAGTTTCAAGAGGAGAGAGCTGGCTGGGGACCAGACAGGGAATGAGATGTTGAAAATGACCAACACTCATTCTAGAGATGTGTGGGACTGTCAGGTAACAACAAAGCAAGACTCAGATGGCCCCCTCTATTTAAAAAAGGCATTCTTTACCATTCAAGTGTTCCCAGATCATCATAAACTCTTTAAAACAATAGAAGAGAAAAGAGCACTTCTTGATTCATTTACTGGGCCAGATTAGTCTGGTACACAAACCAGATAAAGTAGTATTAAAAAAACAAAAAACTACAGAGCAAAATCACATCAAGGATGCACCAAAATGCTGTACTCTAAGTTCATGGCTCAGGGCTTGTATATCTTAGGCAATCTCCATAAATACTTTTCTCAAACAGTTTTTGTTTTTAAATAAATATTACATAGCTGATTTTGAGCTATTTCTGGCATAAATCTGGATTACAAATATTCTGTCTTAACACTGAAATTTGGGCCCCTACTCTTTGCCAAATTCCAGGCCTGAGACTTGCTCTGTAGACCAGGTTGGCCTGGAACTCACAGAGATCCACGTGCCTCTGCCTCCCGAGTGCTGGGAATAAAGGCGTGCGCCACCACCACCTGGCCCCAAGGGACTTTTTTTTAAATGAAAATTAGATGCTATGTATATATTATTAAGAGAACAGTAAAAGGTAGAGGAATTGCCCCTACTGAGATATTGTAAGCAAGGTCCAGTGAAACCACCAATCTAGACCACTCCTTGGGAAGAAAAACAGTCTTTTAGGGGACAAACTGCTGGGGGTCTCAGGGAGTCGAGAGCAGAAGCTTGCTGGGAAAACAAGCAGATTTTTATGATCATCAGCATGTGGGGGTTTCTGAGCCGGCTGTTTGGGTTAATAAGGAACTAGATGCACTTTGCCCAAGGTAGTTGACCACTGTGGGCAGAGAAGAGAAGTAGCAGCTTTTCTGGCAAGCAGAAGCCCACCTCACAGGGATTTCTGAGGAATGCTGAGTTTCTGTTTCCATGTACCTGGTAAGAATCTGGCCTGGGTTGGGCCTGGCTGTCATCATAGGCTGTTGTTTGAAGCACTGCCACTGAGTGAACTAACAGATATGAACTGAAGAATATTTTTCCTGCTGGAACGTAAGCAAAAAATGTAAGGGAAAGCAGCGTTTATTACAGTTATTAGTTACTTTGATGCATATTTGTAATTGGATTTAAAAATTAATTTAAAACTATAAAGAAGAGATGGCTGACTATAGAAACTGTTAAGTGTGATATCAAACATAGGAAAGACAGACTCGTTTTCCTCTGGTGTTTAAAAAAAAAAAAAAGACCAAACACATCTAGCTAGCATAACAAATCATAATGCCCGGAAACTAAGTCCCGAAATCTTCAGGTCTTGAAATGTTATCACTTTCAAATGTCTTTGGATGTTCTCAATTCATTATGGGGCTGGACTACTTTCCTCTTACGTCATCATTGCTCTTACGTCATCGTCACTCTCCTGGAGTTGCATCACCCTCAGCTGAAATCTTGAAGGCAGCTCTTATGAAACTCTGGGCTTACTCCCAGTTCCCAGTTTCTGCTTGTTTGGTGGATGCCACGTTGTAGGTTTACAATTCCAGCTAATGGGGATTCTAAAGCTGGCCGACTGATCTGGTACTTGGTCAAGACTCCATCTGGAAGCATCATGAAAAGATACACCAGGTGTGGTGTACGCAACGGTAAGCCCAGTATTCTGGAAGGGGAGACCAAAGGACCAGTCGCTGGCTCCAGACCAACCTGGGTTTATAATAAGACCAATTGTAAAAGAAGGGGGATGGGGTGGCCAATGAAGTAGGCTTAGCAGGATCCAGGTGCCACCACCAAACTCTAGGACTTGCGTTCAATTTCCGAAACCCACATAGCAGAAAGAGGAATCAACTTTGGAAAGTTGTCCTCTGACCTCAACATACATACATACACACACACACACACACACACACACACACACACACACACACACACAAATATAACCTAAAAAGAAAAAGGAGAGTACACTCTTCTGTAAACTAACAAAAATATCATATACTTCATTACATGGTCGGTTTGAAGCCAGATGACTGAACCCTGTACCCACAACTATTGGCCTGTGGCCCCAGTCTTCTTCTTCTTAATTTTGAGACAGAGTCTGGCTAAATTGTCCAGGCTGGCCTAGAACTTGGACTTCTTCTGCCTAGGCCTCAGTCACAGGGTGCCACCAACCTGAGCTGCCAAAGGGATTCTCTGGCACTCCAAGAATGACACCTTGGGCTGGGGATGTGGCTCCAGGATGGAATACTTGCATCAGAGAAGCCATGGGTTCCATCACCACCACTGAAAACAAGCAAATAAATGAGGCCTCTTACTAAAAAATATACCAAGTGTCGTTAATATAGGCAACATCAATTAAGAGACAATTTTAATTGAACTCACTCATATTAGATACTTTTCATCAGATACCTGTAACTCTAAGTGTCCTTTTGTTAAAAAGTGGTAGGCAGGGCTGGGCCGTGGTGGCGCACGCCTTTAATCCCAGCACTCAGGAGGCAGAGGCAGGCGGATCTCTGTGAGCTCAAGGCCAGCCTAGGCTACAGAGCAAGTTCCAGGACAGGCTCCAAAATTAAACCCTGTCTTGAAAAATGAAAAAAAAAAAAATATCGGTAGGCAGGCTCACTCCATGAGATAGAAGCCATACCTGGCACTGTCAATGAGGCTAAGAGCCTGGAACTAGATAGGTTATGGCCCCCGAGGCAAAACCTGCTACTAAGATTCCGCCAAACTAACATAGCAATAAGCAACTTCTAGGGACACATTGCTGCACCCACAGATGGAATCAGGGCAGCACTCAACCTTCATCAGAGGAGCTTCTTTCAGGAGACAGGAATTAACACAGAGACCCACAGCTGGACAGTGTGCAGAGAGTAGGAGACTTTGGAGCACTCAGTCCTAACTGGGATGTCTCCATCACACCTCTCCCCTCAAGGCTCAGGGATCTGCGTAGGAGAGGAGGTGGAAAGATTGTAAGACCAAAGGTGTGGACAACTCCAAGGAAACAGTATCCTTCAGACATAGTACGGCTGATACACAAAATAACTCACAGAGACCGTGAGAGGATGTAAAGCCTGCAAAAGGACCAGCCAGACAACAACCCAGTGCAGAGAAGAAGTCCCCCATGAAGTCCCACTCCCGCTGAGAGAGGGGGGGAACATTTGTTTTCCAACAGAGTGATACTGTACATCAATCACACACCAGGGCAGGCCTCATGCTCAGAGTAATTAGCCAATACAAAACTGTCTCCATGTGTGGTGGCTATTCTTGGTTATCAGCCTGACTACATCTGGAATTAACTAAAACCCAAAAAATGGAGGGCATACCTGTGAGGGAGTTTTGCTTAATTTGAAGTGAGAAGATCCACTTCTAGTCAGGATTTTTGAGGTAAGAAGATATACTGTAGTTGGAATTTTCTTTGGGTCATCAACCAGCTCCCAAATAAAGACATAGGGACTTATTATTAACTATGAAATGCTTGGCCTTAGCTTAGACTTGTCCCACTCACTCTTTTAACTTAATTTAACCCGTTTCTATTCATCTACATTTTGCCTTGGGGCTTTTCACCTTTCTTTCATTCTGTATGTCCTACTTTCCTGCTTCCTTCATATCTGGTTGGCTGGCCCATGGCATCTCCCTGGCATCTCTTCTTCTTTCTTTCTCCTCCAAGCCTAAATTCCTCCTCCTACTTACTCTCCCTGCCCAGAAGTTCCGCCTATACCTTCTCCCTTGCTACTGGCTGTTCTGTGTTTTATTAGACCAATCAAGTGCCTTAGGCAGGCAAGGTAAAACAGCAGCACATCTTTACATAGTTAAACAAATGCAACACATCTGTACATAGTTAAATAAATATGCCACAACATAAATGCAACACATCTTTACATAGTTAAACAAATGCAACACATCTTTGCATAGTTAAACAAATATTCTGCAACAATACACCTGTAATCCTGATTTTTTTTTTTGAGGTGGAAAAACCCACCTCTAATCTGGTCCATACCTATATAAAGACATGGAAGAAGGAAGCTCTTGCTCTCTGCCTGCTTACTCTCACCTTGCTAGCAAGTCCATTCCTTCATGGCATTAGAGCCTACTTTTTTGAGATTCCAGTGTCTACTGAAGACCAGCTGAGACATCCAGCCTCATGGACTGAACAGCTACTGGATTCTTGGACTTTCTGTTCATAGGCAGCCATTGCTGGATTATCCGGGCCACAGCCTGTAAGTCATTCTCATAATATATATATTCATTCTATAAGTAGAATCCACCAATTTTCATGTGCTTTTTTTTATTGATTTGGTGGGTTAAAAAAAAGACTATAATAAAAAGAGTGTATGAAAACAGTTTTAAATACAATTTAAAAGGTAGTAAGGGATCTAATAGTTAACATTCCCATTGCAAAATTATTCCTTTAGAGATACCCAACCAGACTTTTCTTTCTTCTGAAATCATTCTTGGCATAGTAAAAAGAAAATTCAACAAATAGACTTTCCATAGTTTACCTATCAGGTTAAAAAAAAATGAGGAGGGTTATAGTAATAGTTCCATGGCCGAGCAAGCACTCAGTATGAGCAAGGCCAAGGGT
>CABHPP010116518.1:0-22623 GCA_902168425.1 Peromyscus attwateri | reverse complement strand
TGTGTGTGTGTGTGTGTGTGTGTGTGTGTGTGTGTGTGTCTGCCAGGAAAATTGTCTTTTCTTTGTTCCTTCCAGGAGGCTTGACTAGTTTGTTTCTTCCAGGCAGCTCATCTGGTCTGAGCCTCTTCTAGGCAGTTCAGCTTGCCAGAGAGTATTTCTCAGCAGAATTTTGCGCTTATGTATGCTTGGGAAGGAAGTATCCTAGCGAATTTTATTGGTTTCAAGGACTTCCTGAAGCTATTGAGTTAATAATGAGCTTTCCTGAAGGATGGACTGTTTTGCCTTCCTTTAGAACATCCTGTGTCTCTAATAATGAACCTCTTCCAAGAGGGAGGATCTTATCACAAAGGAAACTGGGACACAACACAAGGCCAACAGGCATTCTCTAGATGAAAAAGAAAGGGAGACATGCTTTCCTCCTATGGCCTCCAGAAGAAACACAGGCCTGCTGATTCATTTCAGAACTTCTAACCACCATAACTGCAATATAATATAATAAATGTGTGTATGCTTGTATGTTTAAGCCACAAACTTTATATGAAGTTGTTAGACTAATGCATGAGATTTGTTTATGTTCTCATTGAGGGGTAAGAAAAAATATGCTTCATTACAGGGATGGGAGAAAACAAAGGAAAGAGCTTCTCTTTGATCTTATATTTCATAAACCATGTTTGTCCAATAAAATAATTACACTTTATCATCTCAATAATGTAACAAGAACTTTATGGTCAGTTGTTATGGTCCCAATTTTAAATCTAAAAAACTGAACTTCAGAGGTGAAGAAACTTGCCTAAGGTGACCTGATAGACCAGTAAGGCCAGGTAGGGAATGATCCATGGTGATGCCTTGGTTGTGACAAGCACCATCAGCTCGCTGCTGCCTCCCTTCTACAGGTACTATGCATCTTCTAATAATACCCATTTTATACGGATCAGGAGCTTATCACACACCTTCCATAGATTCAGTACTACTAAACACATTCTTTTCCCTAAGATTTAATGTCCGATTCATGGGTTCACCCTTCCTAAAACTGCTGATCAGAGTTGTCCTTAACTCAAGCTCTGACCTCTTGAGACCAGACTGGATTTGTTAGGATGCTCCTTAGCTTTGTTTTTGTTTTGTTTCTTGTTTGTTTCTGAAAAGCAGCTTCTTTTGTTTGTAAACTAGGCATGTTTCTCTTTTCTAATTCCTCTTAACACTATCACCACCACTATACTCTTACAGACTCAGAAGTTGTAGCATGAATCCTAACTGGTCTTATAATAAAAACCCAGATAATGCTGAAAGATCAGAGAGACAAAGGAACAAGCCACGAAAGAAACTTCTCACCTCGCCAGCTCCTCAGCTGAATGGGAGACAAGATCCTGTCTCCATGAATCCTCAGACTGAATGCCCCTGAGTACTCAGCAGAAAGGGCCTCAAACTCCTGTCTCCTCCTACCTTATATTCCTTTCTTTGCCCAGCCATATCACCTCCTGTCTCAATCTTCCTAGTGCTGGGATTAAAGGCGTGTGACTCCCACATACTGGGATTAAAGGTGTGTGCCACCACTGCCTGCCTCTGTTTCTCTTTTAGACTGGATTAATCTCCTATAGTCCAGAGTGGCCTTGAACTCACAGAAATCCAGACAGATCTCTGCCTCCTGAGCACTAGGATTAAAGGTGTGTGCCACCACTGTCTGGCCTCTATGTTTAATCTAGTGGCTGGCTCTGTCCTCTGCTCTTCAGGCAAATTTTATTTGTTAGAGCACAAACAAACTATCACCACAAGAAGTTTGGAAGTAGCTTAGGCTCCTCACCCTACAGCATTCTTTAACACCATCTTTGCCATCATTGAGACAAATTACTCATGTTCAGGGCCACTTACAGCTGGATGAGAGCAAACTGTACACATCAGGTGACATGGAACAAATGGCAACACTAATAAACCAGAAACAAACAAGCTTGTTGCCTGGGAGAGTCTCTAGGCCTTGATGCAGGATCTGAATCCTAGGTAAAAACTAATAGAAGACAGGAATGAGTGAGTTCAAGGGCATCAAAGCTAGAATGTCCAGTGTAACAGAGAGGAGGCACCTGCCTAGAATGGGAGCTCCCAGGCTTGCAGAGAGACCCTCCAAATTCCCAGGTGAGTATTGATGTGTGTATGTGTGTCCAAGTGTGAAGAAACTTACCCCAAAAGAAGACTAGAAGTGTAGTAGGAATGCTCCACGGTCACCGTCCTAGACCAAGCAGAGAAATGATGTTTCATAAGCGCCACGTAGAGTACTCAAAAGGGGGCTGTCTCAAGCACTGGTGTTGTCCTTGCACAACCAGAAAACCAAGAGTCAAAAAGCTCAAACTGTTACCAATTACTGTGTCCAAGGGAAATGTTCAGGGATATTTATGGGATTATAAATACATTGGATACCTAATAAGGTCAAATATATAAGGTCTTGCATATATTAAAAATTACCACACAGTTAAGGAAGGGAAAAAAATGAACCCAGAAATCACACAGATGTTAACATTAGCAGAAAAGACTCTTAAGTCAAGTGCTGTAATTATTTTCTATTGTTTGGAAAAGCAGGGGAAAACATATTCAAATAACAAATAAAACTTTTAAACATAAAACAACAATGTGAGAAGCAAAATACATGGGATGATATGGGCAACATTATTACACACCAATAAAGAATCAGTGACCTGAAGACAGCAGGACTAGTTCTCCAAAATGAAATGCAGGGAGTAAACAGCTCAAAAATAAGTCAATAAATAAAACCAGGATGCTACTGAACTGTGGAGCAAGTTCAACTATATGTGTATAATTGGAACATAGTGCAAGTTTGAGGAATGATACTTTAGATTTTTGCCAAATTTATTTATTTATTTATTTATTTAGTGTGTGTGTGTGTGTGTGTGTGTGTGTGTGTGTGTGTGTACCACCACATAGTACATGTGTGGAGGTCAGAGGACAACTTGTGGGCGTTAGTTCTCTCCTTCCACCAGGCAAGACCTGGGGTTTGAACTCAGGTGGTCAAATTCGGCAGCAGTCACCTTTACTCACTGATACATCTCTCCAGCCTTTAACTGTAGTGTGAAAGTTGAGTAGTTTAAATCTAAGCTGCTTATTATATATTTATTGTCGGGATAAGCTTAAAGGCAAAGGGAAAATACGTTGAGGAGTATGTTCAGAAGCAGCCCCTCTGCCTGCTCTCCATGCCCATGATCTTTTTCAGTCACTCCACCCTTATATTTTTTTTATCATTAAAAATAGTCACTTGTATTTATTGAAATCTATTTTAGGATAATTCCGATAGAGTTTTCATAACACTCTTTTAAAAAATGTATCCATGTATGTATTTGCCTGTATGAGTTTATATGTACCACCAGAAGAGAGTGTCAGACCCCCTAGAACTGGAGTTATAAGTGATTGTGAGTCTTCATGTGGGTGCTGGGAACCAAACCTTGGTCCTCTGCAAGAACAGTCAATGCTCTTAACCACTGAGATATCTCTCCAGATCCCATCATACTCTTGTATCATCTCATTAAAATGAAATACGTTGTCACCCATAACCTCTGAGTCCAGATACTCTAAGGTATTTTATTAGTGTGTGTGTGTGTGTGTGTGTGTGTGTGTGTGTGTGTGTACATAATTTGCATTTGGGTGTGAATGCCACAGAACATGTGTAAAAGTCAGAGCACAGCTTTGTTTAATAGGCTGTCTCTTTCAACCTTCACACGGGTTTTGGGGACTGAATTCAGGTCTCCAAGCCCATGCAGCAAGTGCCTTGGTCATCCACTGAGCATCTCAGCATCCCCTAAATAATCCATTCACGTTTTCCTACACATCTTCTCCTTCTGTGATATCAGGTATTTATGGTGCAGTATTTTGAAAGCATGTTTTTACAGCACTCTGCTATTCGAACAGCAGGGCTTTGGGCAAATTAATGTTAGAGGATTTAGTGACAGTCTTTCTCCAGGAAACACTTGCATGGTCCATCAATTTACTGCTTTGAATTAGGAATCATCTATTCTAAGGATTCAGACTTTCTTTGTTTCAGCTTGACAGCTTGCAAGCGAGAGGCAATCATTTCAGATGTATCTTTGTAACAAACAAGACCTCCTTCAACTGTAGCTGTGAACTAATGGTATTTAAATAAAAAAATAGTTAAGTTTCCCAAGATATACATATGCAAAAGTCAACTGTTTGCCAGCCACTCTTGTCTTTAATTCTATTCTTAGGTATAACCCTTGGTCACATAGCAGTCTGTCAAAATATGCACTTAATACATCCCTGCCTACTTGCCATCCCAACATTCAGTCCCCAGGCTCTTTTGTTTGCTGCAAATAGACCATCACTAAGTTCTGTCTTTCCTCTTCTTCATGTTGCCCATTAAAACTCATGGTCAGCAAACCCCACCTTTGGCTCCAGGAATGGCCCTGTTAGCTCTTAGAGAACTCCCATCTCTGTTACCACGGACAGATTCAGAAATTAACATATTTTTGCTATAGCTTTGAAAAATGTTTTTCTTCTGTCTTCAAAGAAAGCCAAAGGATGGCTTTTTTTTTTTTTTTTTTTGCCTCTGTAGATGGGTGGGAACAGAAAAGTAGATTGAATCGCTACCAACGTCCAGCCCTTGGCACTGATAGCACGAAGCTGATGTGGCCACCTGCACAGCAGAGGGGAAGCTCAGAAGCACTGCACCAGGTCTCTGATAAACCAACTTTGAGGTCTGTCTTATGTTTGATCTTATGGGCGCTAAGGTGTCTCCTTGAACAATGCCCAGGTAGCAGGATTCATTCCTGTGCTGGAGCACATTCTGATTGACAGAAACCATTTCTTTTTAGTTGACCAGAATCTTTCTTTAGTTCCCTTATTCATTCCTGACACTCTGTTTCAAATTATCAGTTAGATGAGTCAAAACTTAACTAATGCTTTCTCTGATTTTTTGCAAGATAAGATCCAGCAAAACATCTCCATTCTGAATTCCACTCTCAGCATTTTACTTTGGCTCTACCAATGCAGTGATCTGCTACAATACAGAAATCAGTCACTACTGTGAGGGGTCAAGGCTGCCTCCCCAAGCTCTGAATTTGAGTTGACTTTATTAGTTGTGATTTGGGCTCTAGTGGTGACTACAGGCAGCTTGAGGGGTTGCATGAAGTGATACAGACTTATCAACATTTAAACCCAAACCGTGCAAACTCAACTTCTGCTTTCTGACTAAACTTAAAGGAGTATTTTTTATGATTGAAAGCCTTTTTGACCCCTTCCTTTCTCCCCCTATCTTTTCTTTTCCTCTCCCTAGAGCTTGACATAGAAAATTCGTACTGATTTTCAGCCATGTGTCAAGCATGCCTGAGGTGAAGGGAATTACAGATTGACACTCCCCACCTGAAAGCCCCCAGAGCCCTCCTAGCCTGGAGGAGAGTCAGCCTCACTGTGGGAAAGCACAGGGAAAAAACACATGCTGCTAAGGGGAGGGAAGAGCAAGTCATTCTCCAGGCCTGAGTATATTTTCAGTCAGTATTCTGATGTTCCAGTTCATGGCATGGCCTCCAAAATCCTTCAAGTTTAACATTCTCTGAGTCTTACTTTCTCCTTTGAAGTGAGTCTTGAGCGTTGGGAGCACTGCTCCCCTTGCTCTCACGTGTCTTTCTGTGGATACTCTGCCCTGAGTGAGCCATGTTGGGGAGACAGTCACATTACTATTCACCTCACATGATGAGATCCACACTCCACTCTGAACAGGCAAGTAAATATGGGATGAAGGACAACCATGTTTACAGAGGCAGGGAGGACAACAGATAGACCTGGTAGCAGACTGATGTCATGATAGGTGCTCACCCCCCACAACTGAGTTAGTCTTCTGGACTGACAGTGGGCATTCTAACTGAATAAAAGGAGAGAAAAAGTCAACCCAACATTAATGGGTCCACATAGTGGCAAGCACAGTGCTGATCACTTGTGAGTTGTCTAGTGTTCTACTGCTCCAAACTGCCTCCCAGCCAGGCAGAACTTGCAGAACTGGCTCTAGCCAAGACCATCTGACCAATTTATCTTCGAGTTATCCTCCCTTTGGCGTACCTCTCTCTGCATTCATCCTGTTCCTGGCCTCGGGCAGCCATGTTTACTCAGAACTGCAAGTGTAAAATTGATGACATAATCACACATTGGTGTCTATGGGATATTACAGGAGGATTAAGCTATTATCAACAAATCGGGAACTGGTACTGTTTGCTCAGCATGGGAATGTTTTCAATTAATTTGTAATTAAATAAAGGAAGCAATTTACTGGGTCTTGGAGGAGTCAAGGCTGTGGAAGGTTTATCTCATCCGTCTCAGCTGTGCATTCCTTCTGCACCGGCTCATTGTTTAGATCACAGCCATGACACATGATCTGACCTATAGGAGAAACTCAATAAAACATCAATATTTTTCTTCCTTTAACCCATGGTGATATGGTGACTTAAGAAATCTGCCTGGAAGAGGCTCCACCACAAGTCAAGATCTACAACTCCAGCTTTACTTCTCTCTCAGCTATTCTTGCCAGCAAGGCTGAACATGTTAGAAATGACCACACTAGTTTTGTCTAGGGTGGAAGACAATGGATGCCACAGGTTCAGCTGTTTGAAATGTCTGTGTACCAAGATGTCTAGGCACTGTGTTGGTTGCTTTGCATCCATGTCTGATATAATTCCTCTCTCTTGACCATCTTGTTAAGTGGGCACTGTTATCCCACTTTACTGGATGAAAGACGTTGGTTTAGATGATGAGTAAGGCGGGAATAATACCTACTTCCGATTTTCCACCTGGGCTCAGCCAGGGCCTGTACAGATCACGAGAAGTGAAGACAGTACTGGTCTTCTCAAACAGCTAGAGGACACTATTGTGACTTCATGGTGGGCCTTTCTTCAATCCATTAAGTGCTGGCTGTCATCCAGTTATCTGCAAGACTTGGCATAGTAAACAGATGCTAAATAAGAATGATGGCGATAATAATAACAGAACAAATGCAAGCCTTATTGATAGCTAGGTTTAAGGGACTTTTCTAATCACTTCACATACATTAACCTATTAAAGTCCTCATAATAATACCATGAGGCAGACATCTATTACTGTGTCCACTTTGTATGTGTGTTGGAGTAGGGGAGAACATGTTGACAAAGAAGCTAGTCTCTTCATCTAAGGACACAATAGCACTTGTTTACAATAGAGGTATGCAAAGTGAGATGTTTCTGAACAGTATTAAAATTTGTAATCATATTTATTATTCATAGAAAATTTTTGATATTAATTTTTTAAATCTCTACTATTTGCTAAGAGCTTGGTTGATATGGCCCTTCTGCTCAACCTTGATGTCTGGTGATGCAAAAGCTCTAAGGCAAGAATGATATCCCCATACACCTTGGGTAAGGGTGATTTCAATACCTTAGTACACTGTCAGCTGGCTGCAGTTTAATTAAGTCAGGTTGTCTTTCATGTGCAGATTAAAATAGATACATTTATTTAATATCTCACGCAGCTCTTGTAAGATTGGCAAGCAGTTTAAACAATGACTCCTACAAAGAGACTTGGGTTTTCAGAAAGGATCCATAATAAAAGCATGAGTGAAACACTCTTCCCTTCAGAGCAAGGCACCTTAAACCACATCTAATCAGCAATCACTTCAGTTAGGATCAAGCATAGATGATACTGATTTAGAAGAATTGGTCTGCCAAAGTAAAATTTATACTTTAAAATGAGCTATAAAAGTGCTAGATAGGGGCTAGAAAAAGCTCTCCACAGTTAAGAGCACTTGGTGCTCTTCTAGAGGACAGGAGTTCAGTTCCCAACGTTCATGTTGGATGGCTCACAACCAGCAGTAACTCCAGCTCCAGGGAATCTGATGCCCTCTTCTGGCCTCTGCAGGGATCTGCATGCATGAGATACATATATACACTTAGTTACACACAGATACACATAAAATAAAATAAAAACAATATAAATCATTTTTTAAAGTTCTAGATAACATAACCTTGTAAAACAAATGTATTCACTCATGGGAGGACAAAACAAAAGTTTTAAGCTCTAGTCTGATGCTTCTTCAGTGGGTCTGTGTTCTCTGATTTTCCACAGATTCCATCCCCCACAGTAGACAGTAAATGCCTGCAAACTTTTTGTACATTCCATGTTCATCATATCCTTTCTTGAGACACAAACTTTGTTCTTAACACTTCATTAAGCCTGCACTGTTGGTTGTTTTTGCTCTTTGCAGGGACCTGCCACCCTACTCCCAAATAAATCACACACGGAGGCTTATTCTTCCTTATAAATGCCCGGCCTTAGCTTGGCTTATCTCTAGCCAGGTTTTCTTAACTTTAAATCATCCTGTTTACTTTTTGTCTCTTTTTTCCTTTTCTTACTTCTCTATGTCTTACTTTCATTCTTACTCTGTGGCTGGCTGGGTGGTGGTGGCTGGTCCCTAGCTCCCTCCTCTCCTTGTTCTCTTGCTCTTTCTCCTTTTCCTCCCAGATTTCTCCTTCTATATATTCTCTCTGCCCGCCAGCCCCACCTATCATTTCTCTGCCTTGGTATTGGGTGTTCAGTGCTTTATTAGACCATCAGGTGTTTTAGACAGGCACAGTAACACAGCTTCACAGAGTTAAACAAATGCAACATAAAAGAATGCAACACATCTTTGCATCATTAAACAAATATTCCACAGCATAAACAAATGTAATACATGTTAAAATAATATTCTACAATGCTGGATTTCCAATTTTTAACTAAATGCTACCCAGTTTATTTTAAAAAATAAAAAAATGTTGCCAAACAACTAAATAAATAATTATAGACTTAAGCCATACAGTAAATGGTAAACTCATTACAACAAAAACCATCACACAGTCTTTTTGGTATCCTATGGCAAAGCTTTATTTCATGCATGTAATTCTGGTATACCAACCCAATGATTTTCCATATTCCCACTGATACAAGATGACTCTGTCGTTAATAGTTTGAGCATCTCCTAATCATAGCATAGTCCATGTCATCACTGATTGCTACACCAAATAGCTACCAATGACCAAAACAATGAAGATCAGTATAATTTACAAACAATCACCTGAAGCTCCCTTGGGAAAGGGCTATTAGTTCTATCACTCTGAGAAGGGTCAGGAAAACAAAGTCATATCATCACCAGTGTCCTTCAGATCTTACCATATCTCTATTATCCAGATGCTGCCATGTGAATGTGAAAGGTCTCCCATATGTTCACATGTTCAAACACTTGCTTCCCAGTAGGTGGTACTCTTTGGAAACATTGTGGAACCTTTCAGAAGTGGAGTCTCTTTGGAAGAAGTGAGTCACAGGGGTGGGTCTTGAGGCCTTACAGCTCTGCCTGCTTCGTGTTCACTCCTGGAGTGTGGATGCAATGTGCCAGTCCTGCCTCCTGCTCCTTTCTGCAGCTTCAATGAACTACATCTTTCCGGAACTGAAGGTGAACTAAACCCTTTCTCCCTTAAGTTGCTTTTGTCAGGGTGTTGTATCATGGCATTGGGAAATTAACAGGGACACTAGGCTTCTACCATGCTGATAAATGAGACCAACCATGGCAGATTCTGGGAATAAAAAATGGAAACTTCCCTGACTTACCCCAACTACTTTCATGATATAATATAATATATTATTGAAAGGAGGCAAACTGACTTAAATTCCCATTCTCCAAATACACCCTGAGGTGAAACACTTCCATGTATTTATTATTACCACTCTGTATGCAATGACCACATTTTGGTCATTTCAGAATGCAGCTCAGACTCTGAAAATTTCTGACTTTTTTAAGCCAAGGATCACCCCCCCCCTTCTTCCCTCTTCTCAACCCTTACACTTCTTTTCACTCTTACCCATTTTCACCTTCTTTGAAGCTGTTTCTTTTGCTAACCTTAAAGTCCTCATCTTCCTCCCTGTCATACAATGCATAGCTCACAGTAGGGATCCAGTAACTAAGTGGATGACCCCCAAGTTGTCTGGAGACCTCCCTGTACCATAGTGGCCTTTAAAGCTGATGGCGAATATTTTTACTGAAAGAGATGGTTAAGCTGCAGTGCCTCTTTCTCCACAGCTGCCTGTGTGTGTAGAACTGTAATCTGCAGCTGGAGACAGCTGTGCCAGTTGGGAATAGGCTGAGATCTAGCCACATCTGCAGAGGGAAAACACCCAGGCAGGGATGAGGAGGCTTCTCTGACTGGTTACTAATTTGGCTGCAAGTGGTGGTATCCCTGGGAAGTGTGTTCACATTTCTCAGGCTTCTGGGTGGGCTTTGGAGGATCTGCACCACTTGTTGTTAGCTGTAGTCTGAAGAAATGCACTGGGTTTTTCTTTGTTCTCCCTGTAAGGGAGTTCCGAGTCTCTGGGCCCTGGGGTTCTCTGCACATAGTGACCAGGAACATGACAAGCATGGTGAAATATCTGTTCTAGCAAAGAATTACGATTTGTTTCTGTTGTGACCTACTTTAGAAGAATTTTAGAAAGAGTTCCAAAAGAAATGCAGTACAAAAGTGATTTTTGAATGAGAAAATTAATGGAAAATAGAAACAGGTATGCAACATTAAGATGATGAATTTGTAAAATACTTTATATAAAACATGAATACCATAAATCCTGTATATTTGCTGCTGCTCTGATTCTAAGCTGTCCAGAAAACAGGAGAAAAAAAAAAGAGAGAGAGAGAGACAGACAGATAATCAGTTCCAGGAATTGTGGTACCCGGATGATAAAAACAAACCATTTGCTCAAGAGAAACATCTCCCTCCCTGAGCCCTAGGAAAACGTTGCTCTGCACATCCTTTAGGGAAGTCTTCTGCATGGTGCCAACAGCCTGGTCCTTAGTAACACTGAAATATAGCAGACCATAAGAAACACAACAGCTGATCCCTGAACTCCATGAAGAATCTGATCAAGGCAGACTCTCCCTCAAGGAGGAACTGCTGTAATGATCCATGCTGTCTTCCTGCTCACTTGCAACTTCAGCCCCAGGAGAATTTCTGGAGCTGTCACTCCATGTCATTCTGGAGTAAGTTCCTGGGAGGCAGAGAGCAGAAGGAGATGATAAACCTGTCTCCAATTTCTTCTTCTTCTTCTTCTTCTTCTTCTTCTTCTTCTTCTTCTTCTTCTTCTTCTTCTTCTTCTTCTTCTTCTTCTTCTTCTGTTGGAGTGGGCATATGTTAATCCAGTGGTATGCTCACTCTTCCTCCTGGGCCCAAATGGGTCCCATGGCCTGGAGCCAGGAGGTGTGGTCCAGAGGACAGAATGAAGATTACAGGCCCCCATGTGAGCAGGATCTTCATGAACCAATGATGGGCAAACCAGAGCAGTTTTTCATCTAACCATGAAATTGTTGCCTCTCTAGTAGACATCAGTGAGCTCTTACATTGCATATAGACTGAAGAGAGGAGGGAGCTGGCACACAGAGGAGTGGGTACATGTGTCAGATTTAGGAAGTTCATGGCCAATTAGGGAAGTGGATAACTTCCAGTCAAAGCCACCAGGGTTATTCCCCTGTGTCTCAGCGGAAACTTTCCTTGACACAGCATTTCCTTAGCTCTTTCAGACACCCGTGTGATGACCCATCCAAGGATCTCATTCTTGTTAGCAAATTCTAATTTTTATGTTTAAAGAAAAAAGGAAAACAGAAAACACACAGGCCTTTTGTGACCATGGCAGAACGGGGTGATGGTGAATGGCTAGAAATGAGGCTGGTGAGATAATGCAGGCCAGACTGAGGGGCTATGGGCAGGGCTATTAAAGCTTTCACCCTGAGAGGCTGAGGAGCCACTGGGGCTTGGGATTGTTAGAACAGCACCCCAGTTACTATTTTTGAGCTTTGGCAGCAGGGAGGTAAGGACAGAGTTGGCGAGAGCACTTAGGAAACAATCGGGGATCATTTTGGAGACACAGGAGAAAGGTCCCATAGCCCTGGTGTGGTGGGATGGGAAGAGACAGCACAGAAGACTGCCGAAATGGAGCAGGTCAGAGCTGCACTCAGGGAACTGATCTGGCGAATGGGTCAGAATAAGGAGCATGTGAACACTGAAAAGAAATTAGAAGTCTTGAAATGGAGATGTGCAAAGGCCACCTGTAGTTGAGTTTTTTACTCTTTGTCTCTTTTCAGCTCCCGCTGCCCAGTTCCCAAATAATCACACACAGAGACTTAGTTCTTACTTATAAATGCCTGGCCTTAGCTTGGCTCATTTCTATCCAGCTTTTCTTAACTTAAATTATCCCATCTACTTTTTGCCTCTGGGCTTTTTCCTTTCCTTACTTCTGTAATCTTACTTTTACTCTTACGCTGTGGCTGACTGTGTGGCTGGGTCACTGGCCCCTTCTTTCTCACTCCTTGATCTCTCTTCTTAGATTTCTCCTATTTATTCTCTCAGCCTGCCAGCCGGCCTATTCTTTCTCCTGCCTTACTATTGGCCACTGAGTTCTTTATTAGACCAATCAGGTGTTTTAGACAGGCAAAGTAACACAGCCTCACAGAGTTAAACAAATGCAACACAAAAGAATGCAACACATCTTCTCATCCCCCCCCCCCCCCCCCCCCCCCCCCCCCTCCTCCCGAGCTGAGGACCAAACCCAGGGCCTTGCACTTGCTGGGCAAGCACTCTACCACTGAGCTAAATCCCTTAACCCCACATCTTTGCATTATTAAACAAATGTTCCAGAGCATAAACAAATGCAGCATATAATATAAATAATATTCCACAACAGCCACCTGTCTTCTTTTCCAAGTAAATAGTTATGTTGCTGTTTCATACTCTTTCCTGTACAGGTTGCACCTCAAGAAAACAATATAGTCCATGAGAGAGAGTTGATTTCCTCCACTTCAGTTCTTGTGGAGTGCTAAAATTAGAACTACACAGGAACCTTTGGGAGGAGCTCATAGCCTATTCATTTATTTGGCAAAGTTTAGGAGCCACTGAAGACTTTATATCTGAAAGTCAGTGAAGTACCAATTAATGGGAATTTCAAGTTCAGAGAGAAAGTTTTGGAACAGATACACAGGTACCAGAAAAATTTTCCCCTCTCTAAAATAACATTTGTCTTGGTCTGTTTAGGGAGCTATAATAAAGTAGTTTGAGTAACTTATAAATGAAAGAAACTTATTCCTCAAAATTGTGGAGGCTAAGACCTCTAAGGTCAACAGATGTGGTGTCTGGCAATGGCCCGAATCTCCTGGGTGACTCCATCTCACTGTGACAGTACACGGCAGAACGGCATATGGTGCTCTCCGGCTTCCATGTAGAATTGTAATCTCATTCATGAGGGCTTTCCCCTTATGTCCTAATTAGTTTGGAAGGAACTTGCCTTTTAAGAAGCTCAGCCGAGGTGCTGGCTTTCAACATAGTAACCTGGAGGGATACAGCCATTACAACACTGTTCAACGATAACTCTAACAGCGGTTGTCTTTGGGTGTATGTACTATACTAGATCCAGTCCTAAACAACTTACCTGTGTGAGAAGAAGAAGAAATGTGACAGCCCTCACCCTCAATCATACCTCCCCCATCTAAGACAAGCGGCACCTGAGGAGAGGAGGACCCTTAGCTTGCTGAGTGTAGCCTTCCCTTGGTGCTGCCAATGAGAGACTGAGAGACTATAGCAAAGTTCTGCATAAGAAAAGAGATAGAGAGAAGCATTGAGATGGGCTGGGGTAGGACTGGAGCCTCTGCAGAGGGCTAAAGCCAGAGAGAAGAGGAGAACAAGGCTGTCCCCTTGGAGGAAAAACTAAAGCAAGAGGGAACACCAAGTGCCAAGTGCCGAGAAAAGAACGAGGTAAGAACTGGCAGGTGGTTGTAGGAGGCTTCATCGTTAGTTCATGATGTAAACACCCTTCCCAGCGATCTCGCCTCCAGTCCTCATCAATGCAATGGGAATCTGTCCCTATCCCTCACTCTGCTTTCTGTTGTTTCAGTTACCCATGGTCCAGCAAGGTCTAAAAATATTAGATGGAAAATTCCAGAAATAAATCATTCAGTTTTAAGCCTCATGCTGTTCTGAGTACTATAGTTAAATATCATACCTCTTTGTTTCATTCAATGAAAAGTGGGACATCAATCATGCCTTTTTCCAGTGTATCCACACTGTATATACTGCCTACCGGCTACTTCGTAGTGGTCTTGGTTGTCAGAGTGTGTATTGGGTATCATGGTGCTCATATAAAAGGATTCAGAACTATCCTAGGTTTCAGGTTTAGACTAGCTATCTTCAAATTTTTCCCTGTGGATAAAAAAGAACTAGTATATCCCCTATCGGGTGTCTGTAGATGACCTGCTACATGTTCTACTGTGAGACGGTACAGGCAAGAACACAGGCTACCCAAATACTTCCAGTCAGGAGACCGATCCTCTCATTCCAGTTGGTGGCAACTCCACGGAGCTGGCCTTCTCTGCCCACCCAGGACTGTCCTGGTACCTCCACGAAGCCTTTGTAGTGTTCACGGAGACTTTGTGGTGATTTTATTTATTGCCTTACTATTTTTCAGGCCGAGAGTGTAGAATTAAAGTGAACTTTAGCCCACAGCAGCTGCTGATTTATCACAGGATTTGTTAGAGCCTCCTCCAGATGCTGATGTTCCAACATGAAGCCATTTAATTTAAAATTGGCTCAGCTGGAAAATAAGGTTAAGGGCTTTTATAGTCACAGTCCAAGGCAGAAATTTTACCCTTTTATATAAACCCAAGGTGCTAGTGGTAGAAACCACAATTCAAGGAAATTTAAATTCTGGACAGGCAATTTATGCTGTACTTGGAAGAAGGCTAAGAAGTGGGGAGGCACATTCAGTTGTTCATACTAGGCAAGTCTCCACTGGGGCCTCAAGAATGGCTGCCAGAGCCTATAAAGAGGCTACAGATGTGTGTGAGCCTCAGTGTAGCTCAGATGAGATGAGGGAGTCCCCCGACCTGTAGAGGGAGCATATAAATTTGTTCCCTGACTCCACCCAGAGCTCTGGAGCCACTGCAGCTGATTAACTGCCTGCCAGGCCAAATTTTCCATCATTAGGTGGTCTGGCATACCTGTCAGAGCCCCTCACCTATTTAGTTCTGTTATAAGAGTTTTGGAGTCCTCACCTTGTCCTGGAGCCCTGCCAGGAGCAGGTGGGTGGTAGCAGCTGCTACTGGGAGAGAGTCGATGGTGTGGGAAGGAGACATTACTCAGGTGACTGTCTCATGAGATAATCAAGCACCTAAGGATGAGCCTGGAGACAGAAGAGAGACCAGGGTAGACCATCTCCCTGTGGTCTGGGGACATGTGTGTGCCATGATAGGAAGCTGCCAGAACCAAGCAGAATCAGAGAGAGCTCCAGCTGCAGAAAGGATAAGAAGGTGTGGCCTCTTTGTATTTAGCATTTTAAGAATACTGGAATTGAAGGAAAAACTCATGTTAAGAGGGAAAAGGGTGGCTGGAGAAAAAACTATCTCATGCAACATCAGAAATGGGAGTGACAACTTAAGAGATATGACAGGTTATTTCAAATACCAGGAATTCTACCAGTGCCAGAAGACGAGAAGGAACATCAAAGTCAGCCAATTGAAGCCAAAGAGAAAGAGAGACCAAGGCATATCACAAGCACCCACGTGCGCGCGTGCGCTCTCTCTCTCTCTCTCTCTCTCTCTCTCTCTCTCTCTCTCTCTCTCTCACACACACACACACACTCACACACACAGCATCCTCTGTCTCTAAATCATCTAGAACTGCCTGTTTGTGGTTGTCCAGTAGCTGTGCCAGATGTGGTACAGGCTTAAGCCTGTGGATGGGGGTTTTCCTTAAGACATATTTAATGCCTTTCAAACCCATGATCTTAGATTTAGTTTACTCTTAAAATGTTTTCAGCTTTTTTGTTGTTTTGTTTTGTTTGTCTGGTTTGTTTTGTTTTTGAAACAGGGTTTCTCTATGTAACAGCCCTGGCTGTCCTGGAACTTGCTTTGTAGACCAAGCTGACCTTGAACTCATAGAGATCCGCCTGCCTCTGCCTCCTGAGTGTTGGGATTAAAGGTGTGCACCACCACCACCCAGCTGTTTATGTGAAATTGTTACGTTTCTCTAGTCATCTGATAAGTAAAGATAATGTAACTCTCTTTATTGGAATGTTGAGAAAATGTGAGAGGTACAATGTGGTTGTTGCTTCAAATCTCTCAGAATGAAAATCAGCATCTAAATGTAAAATATGTGCTTTCCATTTAATTCTATTAGAGGACATATTAGGCAAATTATGAGGAGTAAAACAATTGGATAGTGAAGATATTTTGAAATATTTACCACAATCCAGCAGTCAAAAATGTTCCAAGTTCCTACTCCTTTCCCCTTGAAATTTTTGCATCTGCATTTATTCACACTGGGACAAATGCTCACTTCCTGACCCACAATTCTTCATGGTAACAGTGAGGCCCCCACCCAGGAAAGCATCTTTATATCAGGGTTGGCTAATGGAGTCAGCCTGAGGTTCTGTTCTCAAAAAGATTGAATCTACCAGAATCCACCATTGTTACAGACTGCACACAGTCAGGCCATTAAAACTGTGTTTTTAAGCATAACAGTATGAGGGAAATGTTGACCATAGGGGCTCACTCATCCAGAGATATTGTCCATACTTTGCCAAACATCTGGATTTGGTGGAAAACCATCTAAGTGGCTTGGCTGATTTTTTCTTTTTTTCATTTAGATGTTTTGGTGTGATGTGGACCCAAGCTCCCTCTCAAAATTTGGAGGAGAAAACTGGCAGAAGGAAATCAGAGTAGTATTTAATTCTAGCCTAATACTCTAAAAAGGAAGAGTTCATTTGTGATTGCCCTGATGTGGGAGACACCGTAGGGAAATCACAGCCCCAAAGAAGCCAGTGAGTGGTGGCCAGGCAACAGAAACAATAAACTACACTCTTGGACTGCTATCAGAACCCAGGAAATTCACCAGTAAATTAAACACTCATAAACATGTTACAGGAGAAGATAAACTGCAAATCATCTCAGATGGTATTTAGAAATGTGGGTGCATGAATATTAACAGGAAAATAACCCATAATCTTCAATATGGAAATATGAATAGTTAAAAAAATAAGCACTTATAAACCTTTTGAAGACTGGTGAGTGGAGAAAAACAAAAACAAAAACCAGTAGTTGGCCTAAAGATAAATGCTGTTAGACCAAGAAAGAAAGAGAGGAGGGAATTGAACAATATTCTTCATTAAAATGTGTTCTATGGAGGATGAATGAGTTCCATACTCCCGCAGCCTCTAGAGCAGTGGCTCTCAACCTTCCTAATTCTGCGACTCTTTAACACAGTTGCTCATGGTGTGGTGACCCCCAACCATAAAACTATTTTCATTGCTACTTCATACCTGCAATTTTGCTACTGCTATGAACTTTGAAACTGTAAATATCTGTGTTTTCTGATGGTCTTAGGTGACCCCTATGAAAGGGTCATTTGACCTCCAAAGGGGTCATGACCCACAGGTTGAGAACCATTGCTCTCAAGGCATCAGCACATACCCTGTGAATGCATCTATAGGGTAGTGGGATTCTGGAGATCAAGGAGTTTCATTGGCACCATCACTGTGCCAAAGCAAGGCAGTTTCTAATATCATTGCTTTTTATCTGTCTTTGTTTCCTATACCATCCCAAGCTTAGCACAGGTTATGATGTGACTTCTCCACTCTAGAGAGCAGGCACCCTGAGCACTCCCTCATTTTGTCCATACCCTGACAGGCCAACTGCCTGCTTAGTCCATCCATCTGAGCCTGTTTCTTCATAATCCTCTTTTCTGAAACAGTGTATTGCTATGTGCCCATGCTAACCTGGACCTTGCTATACAGACTAGGTTAGCCACAAATTGGTACCTTCCTGCCTTAGCCTCAGCCTCCAGACTACTGGAATTACCCATAGGCACCACCATAACTGGCTCTTTCCTTCAACCTTAAAATGGGGGTATTGGCTTCTATAAGCTTCCAGTGATGGTATCCAGCATCATTTTTAATGAGAAGCTGGTATTCTTAAAACTTGAGAAATTTTGAGAGAAGACATAAGAATTGTGAGGTGCTTTTGCAAAGTGGTATTCCTAGGTGAAAGGTAAAGAAAGCCCAAGGTCTGAGACAAAGAAGAACAGCCTGTAAGGTCACACGTTACATAATATGGGAAAGTACTAGACATGGCTTCTTTCAGGAAAAAAAATAGTCATGGACCATGTAGGAGGTGCCAGGCTAGACAAAGCAGACCCCAGTGTGGGTAGGCAACGAACACATGAATAATATTAAGAGATTATAGAAAACTGGGTGGAAAAGAATGAAATGGGATTCAGCTTGGAAAATGCAAAGTAATGCATTTGGGATCAAGTAACCAGAAACACATGGGCTTTGAGCTGAATTCAGCATCATTGTGCCAGTGGGCAGAAGATGTATGGTCTGAGCACCGCTCAGAAGGCCACTCTTAGAATTCTGAGTTCAAATCTCCCCTTTGAAAGTAGAAAATGAGAAAAAAAAAGGCAGAAACCTGCAACCACACACTGAGGGAGGCAAAGTAAAAGCAGGTGGGTGCCTGGAGGTCACTAGCCAACCAATCTAGCCAAACAAGCAAACTCCATACTCAGTGGGAGAGCATGCCTCAAAAGATAAGGTGGGTGGTGAATGAGGAAGACACTTGGCATCAGCTTCTGGCCCTGATACATGCATGCATGCACACCCACATATGCACAATACACATACAAATACTATTACTAACACTACTAATAATAAATAATAATTTTGAAAGTGGTTAGACTCACAGAACAGGCTTTTTGGTGTGCTGTGACAGCAATACAGAACAACGTGTATCACAGTATAGAAATTAGGATTATGTATGTATTTATACATGTGTGTGTATGTATATTCTCTAATATGTTTATATATGTTGTGAAATCAGAGAATATAAAAAAAGAGAAGGGCCTTAAATGCCTTCTCTCTCCCACTCTGCATTTGTACATTTTTGAAAAGAGTGCAATTTATTTTTTTTTTAAAAAGTACTATTTTTGAAACAGTTGATTCACTAGGTAGCCTTAATTTTGTGATTCTCCTGCCTCTGCCTTCAGAGCGCAGGAATTGTAGGCAGAGCCAAGCATGTTTAGCATGTTCAAATGTTTATTTCTCCAGCCATGGAAGCAAACCTTACCACACCATGACTACCTAGCACAGAGCACTGTACCTTCTAGCAGGTTATGTCTTTGAACATAAATTCTTTCTGCCTTTGTGTGGCCCCTGTCCCCAGGTCCCTCTTTCTGTCCTTCCACTCTGAGGATCATTTCCTCCTCGCACCCCTGTCTACAAACACATATGTGTGTATTCTGCTCATAGAGAAAGCAGGGAAGACACCTGCAGTGTATCCCCTTTCGCCAGAGCATATTTGCCCTGTCTGTCCTTGCTCCATTCTCTCCATCTGTCATTCAAGGCTGTGGTCATGCTGCACTGCAGGTCTGTTGGTCCTTTCATACATCTGCACCTGAGGGGAAGGATGAAGTCTCAGCCATTCCCCTGCCTCTGTTGCTCATAATAAGGCCTGGCAGGAACAAATGTCTTTTCCATGAGCATGAAAGGAATAAAAACGTTCTGGTTTCTCCCAATCCAAAATTCTTGACTGTGTCCAAACCAAGAGATTTAGGGAGGTGATCTGTGTGGGGGTCATCACATTGTCAACTTCAGTGTGGAAGTACAACATTGCTCACTGTCCTCGGACACTTAACACTTTATAAGAACAGGGATTCTTTTTCATAAATCAAACCTAATGAACCCATCAAAATGTAGTCACCCGCCCACCCACTCACCAGCACCACTAACATACTGGCCAATTGTATCACTCAGCTTCTCCTCCAATATGTTTTATATAACACTATCTTACACAATGCATTTCTCACCCAAACAAGAATTGCTCGGTGAAATAAATGGGAAACATTTGGTTATACGGAAGCTGCTTGCTTTATTTTTTCTGTCCTGTGTATCACCAATCTCGCCCAATCTTATCCCAGAACTTTTGCTCATCTGTCACCCTGTCATCTTTCGGGAATCCGGATTGATGGGAAGCATTTCAGGATATGTTGAGTTTTCCAACCAGGTGACATTCCACATCTTGTAATAATATACATAGTCAATGCTTACTGTGTGCCAGCCCCCCTCCCACACACATTGCAGTACTTCATATGATTAACGCCTTTCTCTCTCCCAGCCTTCAGCACAATTATTATTTCTGTGCTACATGACAAAGCTAAAGTAGAGAGAGGTGAAGACACTTGCAGAGCCCCACACAGCTGACACTGGCAGGCCAGAATTTATTCTAGAACTTCTGACCCCAGTGCCCAGAAATTCAAGCTGAAATCTCACTACCTGTAACTGTCATATAAGCTGACTTCTAGTTCTAGGTCCAAGTCTATGGCAGTTAAACACTTTAAGTATTTTAAAGCAACTGACACTATTTCAGAGACCTCTACTCTCTAAACACTCAGGAATTCTTTAAATGATAGGCTGAACTTCTTTTACTTTGTAGATAATTGGCCTCTCAGCCACGGAATGCATTCTAGGTCCTCATCAAGTGTGTAGGTCTAGAGGTTGGGGATTTAGCTCAGTGAGAGAACACTTGTCTAGCAAGTGCAATGCCCTGAGTTCAGAACTCAGCTCCAGCAGTGGGGTGGGGTGGGGTGTGTAGGTCTCAGAAGTGACCTAGGCAACCTGAAGTGATTCAGCTCTCACCAAGACAGCAAACTACCCCCTCATTCTAGGAACTCACTGCCCTTTGGGGTTTGGTCCATATGCTTGTTTAGGGTATCCATATTGAGCTGTCAGCCCATGTTTACCTAGACAGTAAGTAAAATCCAGACTTAGAAAAGCACAAGTTTAAAAAATAGTTCATGACATCTTTTATAAGTGACAGAAATATTTAATGAGTAGAAACTATCCTCGGCTAAGTGTCACCACCAAGGATGATCTGAACCATGTAGGTCTCACAAGGGACATTTCTTATGTCGCTTCCTCAAAGTCCCGGCCCTAGCAGATGAAGCCAGTCCTTTCAGGAGACAATTATGGATATGTGTCAGCATGGCCTAAGGACAGTTCTGCAGCCACGGTCAGTCCCTTCTTCTCTGTCGTCCCCTCAGCCTTAATATTGCAAGCATTGTGGAAGCGGAGACAGGAGAAAGGACAAAATGGGATTTGTAAATGAAGAAATAAATTACAGAAGTGTAGAAGGCACTGGACACTTGGAAACATGACTCTACAGCACACTGGAAGCACTCAGCTCAGAAGAACGGGTTTTGAGCAGCCGTCACCTGGAGAGAGAGGCAGTCTCCACTTGGATGGGAATTTCCTCTCTTGACAGATGGGAACTGAGTGTCTGTTGGCTAACATTTCCCCTCTAATTACTAATTATACCAGAGAAAGGAGCTTTATAGCCAGAGCCCTGGAAATATGAAATTTGATCAGTAGAGATTTGCAGGAAAGATGGAAGATTGATGTGTGACGTCAGACAGCTGGCGTGGAGGCCCAGCAGGCCAGGGGGCCAGCAGCTGCTCACAGTGGATTTGAGAGTGGGAGGAGGGTCCAGGAAGGGGGGGATCAGAAGAGGTCTGGAAGAAGAGAGATAAGAAGAACCACGCTAACAATTTTGCTCCCCTCTCTCCTTTTTCTGTCATCTCAGATAAGAACACATTAATCCTCTGAGTTTGAAGCTAGAGCCAACAGGTGGTGAGGCCTATTCCTGCACAGAGGCAGCTGCTGGAACTGAAGAAGAAAATGGAGCTTCAGGTGGGAAGGCACAAGCCGTTCCCCTCCACCCTAAGCAACGCTCACAAAGAGACCGTCGCACTTTGTCAAGGTCATAACAGCCAGAACATTCCCTAGGATGGTGAGGCAAAAGGAATCATCTAGAACCAGAGACAGTGGAGCCCTTGACTTTCCAGTTAACCATGCAGAGTCCTGGCACTCACCCCTGGCCTCTGAAGTCTGAGCCTCTAACAGTGGACCACTGTATCTCTTCAGTTACTATCTCTCACATCCGCTCATTTAAATTCTTCTTCACAGAATCAATCTGAAATGTTATAATACGTAATTTATTTTGGGCATCCCTATATTAGTAGTGTAAAGCCCAAGGAAACAGAAGCCACCTGCCCAAAACTGTCTCTAGCAATGTGCAAGACTTCGTGAATATGTCTTAAATGAGTCAATCGGGGAAGTGAGGGCACACAGGAAGAGAAGAAGTGAAGAACTGGGCTAAGCTGAGCCCAGTTCCTGTGCCCTAGGGATGCATGGGCAGTAGGCATTGTGGTGGGAACCAAGAGCAAAGGAGATTGCTCACTGTTAGATGTTCCAAATACAAAGAATGAGGGTTTGATGTAAGTAATAAGCCCCCATGCAACAAACACACACAATAGACTCTCAAAGAGGAACAGTTCACTAAAGTCATATGCAAAGACACCCTTCCCTGTGCCACCAGGCTGCAACCATGATACCACCTCTAATGTATACCTGACATTATTTTTAAGTTGTCTCTAAGACATCTATATGAGGCTGGTATTGCTACTCCTAATATCAGAGCCATGAGAATTAATACCATAAAATCAATGGCAACTGGCTGTAGGTTATAAAAAAAAAAAA
>CABHPP010116517.1:0-15162 GCA_902168425.1 Peromyscus attwateri | reverse complement strand
CTGTTTGGCAACTGGGATCAAGGGATTGCCCCCTCCCCCTCCACCCCCGGTGGGGCTGGTCTGGGGCTACCACATGCTCTAGGCAGGGGCTGGATGCAGTTCACTTGTGATTCATGTTTGAGCTCTTTGTGTTGCTGCTGGCCGCCACCGCTGCCTCTGCCTCCTTCTCCTCCTCTTCCTTTTCATTCTTCTTCATATTTATTTTATTTTCTTTTTTTAATAATTTATTTGACTTTATTTTATGTGCATTGGTGTGAAGGTGTCAGATCTCCTGGAATGAGAGTTACAGACAGTTGTGAGTTGCCATGTGGGTGCTGGGAATTGAACCCCCGGTCCTCTGGAAGAGCAGTCTGTGCTCCTAACCCCTGAGCCATCTCTCCAGCTTTTTATTTTTAATTATATGTACCGGTGTGTCTGTGTGTGAGTATGTGCACATGAGCAGATGCCCCTGGAGGACAGAGGCTTCCGATCCCCTGGACCTGGAGTTAGAGGCAGTTGTGAGCCACCTGATGTGAGTGCCAGGAACCTGACCTGGGTCCTCTGCAAGAAGAGTGCCTGCTCTTACCTGCTGCACAGCCTCTCCAGACTCCCCCAGGTTCTTATTGATAGCATCCTTGGAGCCGCCTCGACCATTTTGGTCTTAAGGGGTACATTCTCAGGGGCCCAGAAAGTGAACACCAAGTCCTCTTTCTTGTTGTCCTTAATCTTGTAGGCTGCATCATGGAGAGTATGGTGGCAGTCCTGGTCTGGCTGCATCTTGACAAAGGTTGTGGGGGGTGGGGGTGGGGGGCATCCATAGTCTGCCCTGTGCTGCCTGCTAGGGTCTGCATGCCATCCTCCTGGATGGTGTTTTGGTTCTGACTCAGGCAGAAGAACACTGCTTGTGTTTCTTGACTTTGCTCTGGTGCTGATGGCTTGCACATCATTCTTTCATTGGACACTTTGGGGACACCTCAGAGACAGCCACACGAGTGGCCGTGTTTCTGGAAATGAAAGAAAGACAAGGAACAGCAGAAGAACTGAGCTTTTGTGGCTGCTACTGGGATTGGACTGTTTGGTTTGGGGGTTGGTTGGTTGGTTGGTTGGTTGGTTGGTTGGTTTTGAGACAGGGTCTCGTGTAACCCAGTGTAGCATCCAACTGTAGCTGAGGATGGTCTTGGATTTCTAATTCTTCTGTCCCCAAACCCCCACGGTGCTGGGATTCTAGGTGTGGCCACCATGCGCCCTTGATGTGGTACCTAAGATCATCTGAACCCCAAGGCTTTGAATATGCTTGATGGCGTATATCAAGGCTTGCATGTGTATGATGGCAAGCACACCATCAATTGGACTCCATCCTCAGCCCTAAGCAATGCTTTCTTGATGAAGCTGGATGGAAGGTCTAGCTGGGTAGACAATGGCAGGCAGATAGATAATTACAATATAATATATTAACTCTGCCTTACTGACTGCAAATATTGCTTCCAATATTGTTTTATTTTGTTTGTTTGTTTGGGGATAGAGTCTCACTGTGTTGCTTAGGCTGACATTAAACTCAAGATCTTCCCGCCTCTGCCTCCCAAGAGCTGGAATTTATAGTCTTGCTTTTCTCTAAGCTACTCTTTTTATCCCTCATAAATTCTTACTCTTTTGGAAATGAGTCTTCTAGAAATTTCAACTATATTTATATAGTTGAGTCCATCTGTTGTTGCCTTGTGACTTTTTCTGCCAGGCTCAGGCTCATATGTCCATTCTAACTCCAGAGGCATGGCAGTGTTTAAGTTGGCTCTCTCTTCCCAGGAAAGGCTACTGTTGATGGATGGGTTCAACTGGGTCTGAATTCCCTTCTGTCATTTCCCACCTATGTGACTAGGAAAGACTCTTCACTCTGAGTTCTGGGTTTCCTGGCTAGTGAAGGAATTGGACCAGCCCCAGGTCCTCCAATTTGTCTATGCATCAGGGGCTCTATAAGATGCATTTTCCTACCTGCTCTGTCAGATCCCAAGAATCCAGATTTCCAAACCTGGGAACATAGTCAGTATTGTTCTGTGCCTGCCGTACTACAAGCCCCTGCTCAGACCTGCTTTAGAGTCGCCGGAAGCCAAGATCTTCAATGGCTTCCTGCCCAGGCTAGGAGTAGTCAGTGAGAGCAGCCAGCAACAGTGACTGCTGGGCTCCAGGAGCTGGTGGCCCTGCCTCTTCCTCTTTGTCAGAGCCCCTACTTGGAGTACAGCCTGAGAAGCAGCCCTGATCACTGTCTCCTTGGCAATCCTGGGGACTGCCACAGCCATACTCCCGGGGGAGAGGCCAGTTACTTAGCAGCTGGGTCCTTTTAGCCAAGCCACTCATCCTTTGAGTCTGGGTGTGCTCCCTGATGACAGCAGGGACAGGGCCTTCCTACAAAGCTGTTGCAAGGGGACCAGTGATGGATGGGTGGGTGGAAAGAGCCTAGAGCTGTTCCTTGTGTAAATGGGCTTGGCTCACGTGTGGAGGGCATCATTGTCTGTTTTCATCAACATTTCCAGCTGTAGGGGAGACTGTCCTGAGGTCTGTGGGCCGGGTCTGAGAATTCAGTGGACATAAGGCAGAATAATAGGAGAAGGCATACAAAGGGATACCAGCTTAATGTGGCACAGGAGAATGCATGAGAACCTGACGGCCCAAAGACACAGAATTGACTGGACAAAAGTAGTAAATTAGGAAAATGTGGTAAGGCTAAGGGGCCATGGGTTGGAAGAGTGAACTGGGTGGGAAGTAACTAGGAAGGTAAGGGTGAGTTGGGGGAGGTTTGTACAGGTTTCCTTGGGCCTCACACTCCCATTCTGGGACAGAGGGGACATTTTTCAAATAAGATTATCCTTTAGAGACAAGGTCTCACTATGTAGCCTTGAATGATCAATCCTCCTGTCTCAGTGTCTAGAGTGCTGGGCTTACAGATGTGTGCCACTGTGCCTGGCTCACACAGGAGTTCCATCTACTGTTTTTTCTTCCTAGTGCTGAGGATGCATGCTCAGGTCTCGTGCATGCTGGACAAACTTTCTGCCACTGAGCTGTCTCCTCTAATCCCTCACCTGCTACTTTTAAGAGCAAGGGAGTTTGCACGCCTTAATCCCAGCATTTGGGAGACAGAGGCAGGCAGATCTCAGTGAGTTCAAAGCCAGCCTGGTCTACAGCGTGAGATCCAGGACAGGCACCAAAACCACACAGAGAAACCCTGTCTCAAAAAATCAAAAAAAAAAAAAGAAAGAAAGAAAGAAAAAGAAAGGAAAGAAAGAAAGAAAGAAGGAAGGAAGGAAGGAAGGAAAGAAAGAAAGGAAGGAAGGAAGAAAGGAAGGAAGGAAGGAAGAAAGAAAGGAAGAAAAAAGAAAAGAAGACGGAGCCGGGCGTTGGTGGCGCACGCCTTTAATCCCAGCACTCGGGAGGCAGAGGCAGGCGGATCTCTGTGAGTTCGAGGCCAGCCTGGGCTACCAAGTGAGCTCCAGGAAAGGCGCAAAGCTACACAGAGAAACCCTGTCTCGAAAAACCAAAAAAACAAAAAACAAAAAAAAAAAAAAGCCAAAAGAAAAGAAGACGGAAGGTCACAGTGATCTTCTTGCGCCTGCTTTTTTTCAAAGGCCTTCACATGAAAACAGTCAAGATGTCAAGTAGATTTGGGGTCAACATGTTAATAACTTGCTTACTGTACTCAAGCATGCCAGCCTTAGGGAATGCAGATCTACAGCTGGAATTCCTGGCGTCTGACAACACACAGATCTGTCAGTTCCTTGTCACCAGGGACCCAGGGCTCCTGGAAAATTTTTCTTCCTGGTTCAGTGGAGAACTTGTCTCTTGGGGAGTTGAGAGGGTATATGACTGGCAGCCTCCAGGCATAGGGCACCTACCCATGTGACTCCTCACATGAGTGCTCTTCCCTTCCCCCAACAGGTCTGACAGGAATGGCCCCATTGCTCCAGTGACAGATCAATCCAGGCAGGGACCACCACGCCTGAGACCTGAGGTGCCTCAGGACATGCCTTTGCTTTACCCGAACCTCTGGGCTTTGTCTCTTCTGGTTCCTTTCTAGAGACTTCAGGTTATTCTAACGCAGCCTGGGCCTGGCTTCCGTTTGGGGATATTTGGTCATACTGTATGAAAATGTGTCGCTGTTTTATTTTGATTGGTTTAATAAAGATCTGAATGGTCAACAGCTAGGCAGGAGAGGTTAGGCGCGACTCCAGGTTAGAATCTGGTTTGGAGCAGATTTCACCAGGGAGACTTGGAGCAAGTTAGACATAAAGAATGGAGAAGAGTCGGGCGGTGGTGGCGCATGCCTTTAATCCCAGCACTCGGGAGGCAGAAGCAGGCGGATCTCTGTGAGTTCAAGGCCAGCCTGGTCTACAAAGTGAGTTCCAGGAAAGGCGCAAAGCTACCCAGAGAAACCCTGTCTCAAAAAAAAAAAAAAAAAAAAAAGGAGAAGAGGTAAAGAGCCATGAGACAAGATGTATATTAATAGAAACTGGTTAATTTAAGTTATAAGAGCTAGTTAGGAACAAGCCTAAGCTAAAGCCAAGCTTTCATAATTAATAAGAAGTCTCCGTATCATTATTTGGGGGCTGGCAGTCCCCAAAGAAAGTCTGACAAGGAAGACTGGCAACAGTCCTGGAACCTGACCAACCCACACAGGCCTGAGTACTTGGCTGAGCTTTCTAATAGTTAAGACCCCAGGGAGAGGCCAGAACCCTGAGCTGTGGGCACTAATAAGGGCTCTAAGGTAGGCGGGGTCTCAGCTTTTGGTCATTAAGGAAGTTGCCATGGAAATCACCCTTCCAGCCTCCTTCAGATTAATAATAATGAATAGTAGGAGCTGGAGAGATGGTTCCTATGTTAAGAGCACATTCTGCTCTTCCAGAGGGCCTGAGTTCCATTCCCAGCACCAACATCTGGTGACTCACAACTGCCTCCAGGGGAATCTGACGCCCTCTGCTGGCCTCCACAGGCATCTGCACTCACATGTACTTAACCACTTGCCCAACACATAATTAAAAATAAAATAAATGCACTCACATGTACGTAACCACTTCCCCAACACATAATTTAAAATAAAATAAATAAAAAGATAGGAAGCCATGTAGCATGAGTCTTAAAAGTTCTTATTAATAAAATCAAACCTGAGCCGGGTATTGGGGTGAACACTGGAAGGTCAGAGAGACAGAACGAGCCACAACTATCTCACCTTGCCGGATCCTCAGCTGGTCTTGTTTCCTCAGACTGGAGGCCTCTGAGTCTTCATCTAAAATGGGTCTCAGCTGAACTGCTGCTAGAAGCCTGAATGCTTAACCAGCCTAAATGCTTAACCACGCCAAATGCTTCTATGGGCAAATGCCTCTATGGGCAAATGCCTCTAGTTTTTGGTCCTCACGCCTTATATACCTTTCTGCTTTCTACCACCACTCCCTGGGATTAAAGGCGTGCTTTCTAGGATTAAAGGCGTTGGTCACCATGCTTGGGTGTATCCTTGAACACATGGATTTCTGCCTCTGGAATGCTAGGATTAAAGGTGTGGTGCTACCACTCCCTAACCTCTGTTTAACATTGTGGCTGTTCTGTCTCTGACCCCAGATAAGTTTATTAAGGTACACAATATTTTGGGGAATACAATACCACCACAAAGCCAACACAGGTAGGAAGAGATTGAACCAGTCTAAAAGAGAAACAGAGCTGAGTGGTGGTGGCTCACACTTTTGATCCCAGCACATGATTGGCTCATGCCTTTAATCCCACCACTAGGGAGGATCATGCCTTTGACCCCAGCACATGAGAGGCTGGTGCCTTTAATCCCAGCACAAGGGAGGTAGAGACAGGACTGTAAGGTGGGTGGAGACAGGATCCCATTCAATTTGAGGATTTGTAGAGACCGGATGCCCATTCAGCCTGAGATTTTGCAGAGGTAAGAAGTGGCTGGCTGCTCTGCTTCTCTGATCTAGCTTTCACTCTCGATATCTGACTCTGGGTTTTTAATGTTAAGACTAATTAGGATCACACTTTACAGTACACATAAAGGACTTATAAGGATGCTGAGTCCATGGTAAGCCCTGGGAAATGTTAGTCATTCGGTGTAAATTCCTCTAGATTCACGGGCTGCTCCAGAGAGGGACAAAGAAACATCATCATAACAGGGTGTGGCCTTTAGAGATTATTTTATCATTATTTTTAATTTTTTTATTTATATGTTTTATGTGTATGAGTGCTTTGCCTACAACTATGTGCCATGTGTGCCTGGTGCCCTTGGAGGCCAAAAGAGGGTGTCAGTTCCCCTGGAACTGGAGTTAAAGATGGTTGTGAGCTGCTATATGGGTGCTGGGAATTGAACCTTGCTTGGATCCTCTGGAAGAGCAGCCAGTGCTCTTAACTGCTGAGCCATCTCTCCAGGCCTACGATTATTATTTCTTAACGATCTGTTATTTTTTTAAATATTTATTTTTTATTTTTGTGTATATGTTCGGGTCTGCATGAGTTGGTGTTCTGTGTGTGTGCAGGAGCCAGTGGAGGCCAGAGTTGGAGTCAGAGGCCCTGGGAGGGAAGTTGCAGGCTGTTGTGAGCCACCATGTGGATGCTGGGAACCACTCCTCTGCAACAGCAGTAAGTGCTCTTAACTGCCGAGCCATCTCTCCAGGCCTAAGATTGTTTTATCTTATTTATTTTGAGACAAGGGCTCATGTGGTCCAAGTCTGCCTCTCACTGGTTGTATAGTTGAGAATGACTTTGAAATCCTGATCCTCCTGCCGTCTCCACCCAAGTGCTCAGATTACAGGCTGACAGCACCTTGCCTGGCTTCTTAGGGTAGTTCTTGCTGCTGCCATAACAAATGCCCACAAGCTGTGGCTTAAGACAACACAATGCCTTATCTAACAACCCGAGGTCAAAGGTCTGTAGTGGCTAACTCAAGTCGTCAACAGAGCTGTGTTTCTCCTAGGGGTCTCTAGGAAGAATCTGTTCTGGCCTCTCTGAACTTCAGTCTGTGGCTTCTCCTGGCCCTGGGCTACAAGGTGTGCTGGCATCGGCCAACAGCAACATCCCCTCTGACCCTGACTCTTCTCTCTCCCTCCTTAATGAGTTTGTGGTGATGAAAAGGGTCAGTGGATAATCTGGGATAAGCTTCAGATCCTTAATCACAGCCGACAAGTCCCTTTTGCCTTATAAGGGAACACATTTCACAGCTTTCTGCAATTAAGACAGGCACATCTCTGGGAAGTCTACAAGCTGCTTAAAAGAGAAATTCTAGTGGAGTTGAGTGTTCTGGGCCTTAACTATAATCCTTTTCATCTGTGCAGGGTTTAGAATCCTTCCATATGACACTTTTTTTTCCTCCTTGAATTGATCCTGGGAAATCAATGAAGTAAGTACTGAGCCTACACTGTAAAAGAGGGAACAGCACTCAGGGGAGGCCCTGGGCCAGGCCACACAGCTACAAAGAGACCCAGGTTCAGAGCTTTTATTATTTTGTCTCCTTAAATATTTACTCATTTGTCTTGAAGCAGGGTCTCAGTGTGTAGGTCAGGTGGGCCTGGAACTCACAGACATTCTCCTGCCTCTACCGCCCAAATACTGGGGTTAAAGGTATATGGCACCATGCCTGGCTAATATTTTGTTTCTAAAAAATACTACATTTTATAAATTTCATGTATTTGTGGTGTGTGTGCGCTTACACACCAGGAGAGCTGAGGGCCGTCTGCAGTGGTCAGGAATTTCCTTTCACCACATGGAGTCCAGGGAAGGGACTCAGGGACTCAGACACTCAACCGTGGTGCACTTGCACTATGCAGTTGAGAATGACTGTGTTAAGACCACAGGTACACCAGCTTTGTGCAACATCAAGAATGGAAGCCAAGACTTCATGCATGCCAAACAAGCACTCCACCAACCAAGTCTTACCCTCTGCCCCCAAATTAATGATGCCTCTTTTTTTTTTTTTTTTTTTTAAAAAAAAAAAAACAAACAAACAAAAAAACCAAGTACTGGAGATAGAACTTAGAGCCTAGTACATGCTGGGCAAACACTCTATCACCATGTGATATCCTATATATCACTATGTGATATCCTATAAGGATTTCAGAAGTTTTGATTCAGTTCCTCCACCCACAGTTCCCAGTCATTTGCTTCCAGAACAATGTGCCCTTGGTGCATCGGGGTGATTCCTAGGGTACCTGACAACCTACAGGATAAAGCTCCCCAAAGTGAGCCTGTTCCCACGGCCTAGATGTGTCCTCAGCTGGCAGCCCTGAAACCAGGAGGATGAGATGTGGGCAGAAAAGCTGTTGTTCTTGGATTTTGTGTGTGTGTGTGGATACCCTTGGCCCAGGGCCCCAGAACTCGGTGTCCATCCATCTGAGGCATGTCCTCCACAGCAGCTGAGGCTGGAACCCTCTTTGCCTGGAGCACTCTTCTTCTTAGAAAAGCCTTAGTGAGAATCTCTCATAATCACTCCAGTGTGGTTTATGGTTTTGCCTTGGGTGCTACTACTGCGTGGGAGGAGAGCTCTCCCGGCCCCACAGATGCTGGGGGAAGCTGCCACGGAACCTCCTGATGCCTCTCTGAGCACCTCTCCCCCACCCTACCCACCACGATGGTCTTTGTGTGCCACCCTGTTCCAGGAACTGGGTTACATTGGATCTGAACAGGGCCCTGTTCCCTGGTGCATTTGCCTCAGTGGAAGGAGATGGGGCCTGTGGAAAGGCGTGTGACAAGGAATCAGAATTGATTTGTGGGGTGGGAGAGATGGTGACGGCGATTTTGTGGCAGACAATGTCTCCAGCTCTAAAGATGATAGTTCAGATAGGGGCCGAAGTGAGATACAAGCACAGGCTTTGACCAGGGGGTCCATGAGCCTCACCCTCACTCTAGGTGGGCCCCCACAAAAGGATTGATTGTTAGGTCCGTCCAGCTCAAGAATGGAAGAAGCATCCTGGCATGGTGGCATTCATCTGTAATCCCAGTCCTGAGGAGGCTAAGTCAGAGTCACCTGTGGTTAGAGGCCAGCCTGGACTACAAGGCAAGAGTCAGCCTGGAGCCACATAGCAAGACCTTGTCTAAAGGAATTAGATAGATAGATGATAGATAGATAGATAGATAGATAGATAGATAGATAGATAGATAGATGATAGATAAACAAATAAATAAAAAGAAAAGGTAAGAAAGGAGTTTGAGCCTGAGAGTAGTGATCAGTTTGTCATCTCCGAGGCCGAGTTAAGTCCACTCTGGAAACAGTGTCCAGCTGTTTTCAGGGCTGAGAATACTGTAAGGTTCCCACTAAGCAAGGGTCCAGTAAGGAGGCAGTGGCCTGATGTCAACTTTAATGAGGGTGGCAACCAGATGTGAGACCAGCTGTGGAGAGCGAGTGAGCTCTGTGTGTGGGTGGCCATATGGAGGGAGGCAGGAGGATAATCAGGGAGTGGGGCAAGCGTCTGTAGAGACAGAAGTGGGGAGCTGGAGGGCAAGTCATCTGTGAAAGGCTTGAGGTCAGGCTACCCCGGCTCAGGCTTTGGGAAGTGACTGTCCCCGGGCAACTAATGATGCTGTTGGGTGGATCTCTATCCAGGGAGGCTGTTTAGCCTTTGGAAAGAGCAGCTGACAAAATACTTTGCACTTGGCCGGGTAGAAATACATAGGGACATGAAGCAAGCCTTGACATCATCTGTCAACCCAGTCACCAGCTCCCCCTCCCTGGGCTGGAGGAATTTGCTCAGGGTTGCCACCTGGGAAGAGGCTGAAGGAGCCTCACCAGCTAAATGATGCTGCTGTGCCTTTAACTGGCACTTCCTCACTTCCTCTCTCTGGTCTTTGGTACCTGTCGTGTCACTGTCCGGGGTGCCTGCCCCCAATCCTGTCTGCTGCACTCTTACAGGTTAGCCCCCCTCAAACTGTGTCTTCTACTGCTCATCTGCTCTCCTTCGGCAGTCCGCATGACACATGTGATCATGTCTGCCCATCTTCCCAGCATGTACAACCTGGGTGTGTGTTTGGTTGGTTTTGGTTTTTGAGACAGGGTTTCTCTGTGTAGCCCTGGCTGTCCTGGAACTCACTCTGTAGACCAGGCTGGCCTTGAGCTCACAGAGATCCACCTGCCCCTGCCTCCCAAGTGCTGGGATCAAAGGCATGGACTACACAGAGAAACTCTGTCTTGAAAAACCAGAGAAGAAGAAAGAAGAGGAGGAGGAGGAGAAGGAGAAAAGAAAGAAACATGATTAAAAGAATAAACCGTGCAGATGAATGAATAATAAAAAAAATCAATGAATGACTCTTAATGATATCTGCTATACTCATAGATTGGTGTCTAGCTCAGTCATCATCAGAGAGGCTTTCTCAGGCAGCTGATGGGAGCAGGTGCAGAGACCCACAGCCCAACATTTGGGGGAGAGCGAGCCCAGGTTGGAGGTCTCCACTGGGTCCCTTCCCTTGGAGCTCAGGGAACCCCAAGGAAGTTGGGAGGAGGGATTGTGGGAGCCAGAGGGGTCAAGGACGTCAGAGAGCATGCCCACAGAATCAACTACACAGAGCTCATGGGGGCTCACAGAGACTGAAGCGGCAATCACAGAACCTAAATGGGTCTGTGCTAGGTCCTCTGCATATATGTTATGGTTGTTGGCTTGGTGGTGTAGTGGGTAGCTGTTCCAGCTTTGACCTTGAAACACTGCCCCTAGAGTGACAGCAGGTAACTGCCACACCTGCCTATGACCTGCCCCTTAAGGCAGTGGCCGAGAGGGAGCCCCTTAAGACTTGAGGTGAGTACTTGCTTGGCCCCCTTCTGGATACTTCATGGTCCTGGAATCTGGATGGGAGACCAAGCCAGAGTTCTCTGCTGGATGGTACCTCATCTCTCCTGGATCCTGTAACCAACCCCTATTGGCTGTAAGTTATCTCAGAAATAAACCTCTCTTGATTACCAGATAAATTATGTGGAATTGCCTCTTTTTTTTAAAATTTTTTAAAGATGTATTTATTTATTATGTGTACAGTGTTCTGTCTGTATGTATCCCTGCAGGTCAGAAGAGGGCACCAGATCTCATTACAGATGGTTGTGAGCCACCATGTGGGTGCTGGGAATTGAACTCAGGACCTCTGGAAGAGCAGCCAGTGCTCTTAACCTCTCAGCCATCTCTCTAGACCCAGTCACATAATTTTTTTTCTCACTTTTTAAATTTATTTTTCTATTATCAGCTTGCTACAGTACAAATTCTTATCCTAATAGTGAAATGTTTCACTGAGGCTTGCCCAGTGATTAAGTAAAACCAAAACTTATTATAAGCCACAGTCGTCCTAGGGTCCCCCTGCTATATAGTCTCCCTGGTTCTGTGGGTTGCAGTCTGATTGTTTTTTGCTTTATATCTAGAATCCACTTATGAGTGAGTACAGACCATGTTTGTCCTTCTGGGTTTGGGTTACCTCACTCAGGATGATTTTTTCTAGTTCCATCCATTTGCCTGAAAACCTCATGATGTCATTGTTTTTCTCTGCTGAGTAGTACTCCATTGTGTATATGTACCACATTTTCTTAATTCATTCTTCAGTTGACAGGCATCTAGGTTGTTTCCAGGTTCTGGCTATTACAAATAGTGCTGCTATGAACATAGTTGAGGAATTGCCTCTTTTTTTTGTTTGTTTGTTTTTTTTTTTGTTTTTGTTTTTCGAGACAGGGTTTCTCTGTGTAGCTTTGTGCCTTTCCTGGAGCTCACTTGGTAGCCCAGGCTGGCCTCGAACTCACAGAGATCCGCCTGCCTCTGCCTCCCGAGTGCTGGGATTAAAGGCGTGCGCCACCAACGCCCGGCGAGGAATTGCCTCTTTAAATACAGTTATATGGTGTTTTTGTAGGGCTCCTGACAGTGGCAGTGTGTGTGTGTGTGTTGGGGGGGAGGGGTCTCTGACTCTTTTGCCTGCTCTTGGGATCCTTTTCCTCCTACTGGGTTGCTTCGCCCAGACTTGATGTGAGCGCTTGGGCCTGGTATTATTGTACCTTGTTGTGTCATGTTCTGCTGATGTCCCTGGGAGGCCTGCTCTTTTCTGGGGGAGACAGGGTGGGGAGTGGATGTGGGGGAACTGGGAGGAGTGGAGGGAATAAAAAATATTTTATTATTTACAAAATAAAAAAGAATAAGATAATTCACAAAGTTCAGAATAAACCTAATAAACTTGAAAACTGTTTAATCTCAATAAAAGTAAGTGTGCCGGTGAATGGATAATAAAAATGTGGTATCCAGTAGAACGTGGTTCAGCCATGAAAAGGAAAGAACTATCTGGCAGATGGACGTGTTTCTTGGGCTTTTATCTTTACATTGGCTCTGTGTTTCTTATTTAATAAGACGGTTGGTTACATCTACAGAACTACCTGCTAAACAAAGCAACAGCAGAGAGTATGAGATTCCAATGACACACAACATCCAGAATAGGCAAGCCATTTAGGCAGAAAGTAGTGTGTGGTTGCTAGAGTCTGGAAGAGAAGAAAACGTGTGGTGGGTGTGTGATTAGTGAGTACAGGGTTTCCTTCTGGAGAGTGAACATATCTTAGAACCAAATGTAGCGCTCACCCAATGCAGTGACTGCACTAAATGCCACCAAACTGTGCAGGTTAAAATGGCAAATTTTATGTCACCCCTGTTTGGTCACATTAAAGAAAATCAAATGCACATTTCCGAGAAGAATTTTAACTTTGATCAGATTTTCAAAAGGTTGAGAAGCCCTGGTCTGATCCAACACTTTCATGAGGTACAGAGGGAGGGAGAACCATGGAAGGTCACTTGGGCTGGTGGCTGAGCCCAGCCACCCGCCCACTTGCCTGACCATTCACCCTGCCTTCCTCTGTCCTTTGATCCCACTGAAGCCTTGCAGCCAGGCTCCCCACAAGTGGTGGAACTCCACAAACTTAAAAGGCCTTCCAGAAGCTGGGTGAGGATTGGAGTTACAAGAATGTTTGTCTTTCTCTCCGTGGATTCCCAAGCATCCAGAGTGCAAGAGGAGGCATCTCTCACTTTCCCCCATATTGCGTACAGCTTCTGAAGTAACCTTGGGAGTGAACGGTCCTGTCTCTGTTTAAGCAAGAACTTGTGTGAGTTCCAGGACAGCCAAGGCTACACAGAGAAACCCTGTCTTGAACCCCCACCCCCAAAAGGACTTGCTGTTTGCTTGGAAGGAGGGTACTTAGCTGACTTTCTCGGAGGACCGAGGACTGTTCTTTATCCAGATGCCATTGCTACCTTGACCTAGACTTCGTTAGATGTGCAACAGTTTGGGGTTCTCCTAGCTGACACATTCATGTTTTTTAAAGTTATACTTTATTCTTTTGAGATAGGATCACACTGCGCTGCCTAGGCTGCCCTGGAACTCACTATATAGCCTCAGATGGCCTCAAACTCGATATTCTCTTGCCTCCTCAGTGTTTTTCCAGACACCCACTACCTGCTTAAGTTTATTTTTATTTTTTTTTGTTTTTTTAAGGTTTATTTTTAATTGGTGAGCGATCGTTGCATATGTTTATAGGGTCCATGTGATGTTTTGATGTCCTCCCCATCATCTTCCACTAGCTTGACTGAAAATGCACACGAATCCCCCCAACACTGAGACCCACTCTCAGAAATTTCTGTTGTTTCCTGCCTGCTCCCTTTCTTGCTGTTTAACTACACAACCATACGGTTAGGAATGCACAAATCCTCCCTTCCAGAGCACTCCCTTGTCCCAAGTTTAAAAAGACATACCTGGAAGAGTGCTTGCCAGAGATGCTGACCACAGCAAAATCCGTATACCCGTCACTTTGACCAACCCGGACACTGGTTGCTGTTGTTGTTGTTGTCATTTTCTTTCTCTCCATTCTTTCACTCTTAGTTTTTTCTTTCTTCTGTTTTTTGTTTGTTTGTTTGTTTGTTTTGTTTTGTTTTTGTTTTTGTTTTTCGAGACAAGGTTTCTCTGTGTAGTTTTGGTGCCTGTCCTGGATCTCACTCTGTAGACCAGGATGGCCTCGAACTCACAGAGATCCGCTGGCTCTGCCTCCCAAGTGCTGGGATCAAAGGTGTGCACCACCACTGCCTGGTTTTAGTTTTGTTTTTTGTTTTTTTTTTTTCTTTCTTTCTTAACAGGATTTTATGTGGCCCAGGCAGGTCTAATGTCCACTATGAAGCTGAGGACGACCTTGGACTTCTGATCCTCTTGCCTTTACCTCCCAACAAGGGAGTTTTGTCTTCTTTAGATCCACTGATCGACAACTCTCACCACCATGAGCATAAAATGGAGCGCCACTACATTCCAGAAGGGCTATTTTTTTTTAAAAACATTGCATAATTGAAATGACTGTCTGGTACCTACATACCTTCTTTTGAAAAACTATACGGGCTGCGGTAAAGGTCGGTGACAGAACACTTGCCTAGGGTGCAACAAGCCCCTGAGTTCAATTCCCAGTGTTGGAACCCACCACCATCTTTGCCCAAGCTCCCAGATCCAGTACATCTGTAGTCTCCGTGTTTGGGAGGAGAAGACAGGAGAACTAAGTTTGAGGATAACATGGGTTAAAAAAAAAATCACGTCTTTAAAAATAAAAGAGAAAAACCATGAGACTTCTTCCTTAGGTAGGTTGTCATAAAGGTCACTGAAGGTGAGCCTGCCCTTTGGCCGCTAGAAGTGCTTTCTTTCCATTACTGCTCCTGTTAGTCGGGGACCCCACAGTTCCTACAGCGGAAGCAGTTCTCACCAGTGCATAGGCCCTATACCTCACTTCCATAAGCCTTTCGCTCTTATCAGCTTCCCAGAGCCTGCTCCCTGGAGGGCCCAGGTAACAGAGCATCTACCTGGCGTGTCCTAAGTGCCCCCTAAGTGTCCCTGGAAGACCCTGTGGGGGTAGAGGAGAGCTGGTGCCTGGGTTGGAGTAGGAGGACTGTCCTTGGAGCACGTATCAATTATGGGGAGCAGGATCTAGAGGAGCTTGTAGTAAAGTCCTGGGCCTGGAGAGGGGCCCAACGTCAGAAACAAACCAGATAATTCCAGAATGCATTAGAGCCCTAGATTAAAAACAATAATATAATAATTAATAATAATACAGATACACTTAGAAATTTGAAAGCTGGGCAGTGGTGGCACACAACTTTAATCCCAGCACTTGGAAGAGGCAGGAGGATCTCTGTGAGTTCCAGGCCAGCCTGGTCTACAGAGTGAGTTCCAGGCTACACA
>CABHPP010116515.1:0-39966 GCA_902168425.1 Peromyscus attwateri | reverse complement strand
TGATAGCAGGAAACAGAAAGGTATATAAGGCATGAGGACCAGGAATCAGAGGCTTTTAAGCTTTTAGGCTTTTAGCAGCAGTTCAGCTGAGATCCAGGTGAAGACTCAGAGGCTTCCAATTTGAGGAAACAGGATTGGCTGAGAAGTTGGCGAGGTGAGGTTAACTGTGGCTTGTTCTGTCTCTCTGATCTTTCAGAATTTACCCCAATAGCTGGCACTGAGTTTTTCTATTAATAAGACCTTTTAAGATTTGTGCTACAGTCTTTGTTTTTCTGTTTTTTCTTTCTCTTTTTGTTGGTCATCAGATAGTCCTTTGCAGTTATTCTCCAACCTTATGCGATGCAGAGCCAGATGGTCCAACTCTTTTCTTGGGGAACTTGGGCTTTAGTTTCCTTTCATTTCCTTAACATCTAAGTTGGCTTTGCATTTGACTACATTTTTTAAAGGAACTCTTGGATACTAAGAGTCAATGCTTATTGCTGACATTAACACATAGTTTCAACCATATGAAATTGTCATATTTTGTGGGTTAAAATGGTCCACCATTGGAAAAATCTCATGGTTTAATTGAAAACTTGGGCAGCCAAATTTTAGACACCTGGTTGTATATGGTATGATTCAGCCACTTCCGCAGCTTGGCTGGCCACAGTTAGCCAGTGAGAATTCTTTTGACAACCAGCCAAGTACAAAGCCCTGGGCTGTCTCCTTACAACAATCGAGGATAAGGGGACACATGCGGCCCTTGTAGTGTCTACAGCTGGTTGAGAGGCTAATGCAAGTGTGGTTGTTGTTTTTGCCAGGTGCAAATTGACTCAGCTTCCTCAAGGTCATGGAAATAAATCCACCCTGCAGGCTCAGCTGGCTCTATGTTACAAACACCTTCTATAGTAAAGCCAAACCATAACCAATCTCTCTCCCCTTCAGCTAGATATTCTTTTCTTCACTACTGGGTCTACAGTCTACATTAAAATCTCTCTTTTTCTCTCTATCTGTATCTGTCTGCTCCCCCCCCATGTGTGTGTGTGTATGTGTGTGTGTGTGTGTGTGTGTGTGTGTGTGTGTGTGTGTTGGATAGTTTTATGTCAACTTGATATAAGCTGAAGTCATCTGAGAGGAGGGAACCTCAGTTAAGAAAATGCCTCCATAAGATCTGGCTGTAGCCAAGCCTGTAGGGCATTTTCTTAATCAGTGATTGGTGGGAGAGGATCCAACCTATTGTGGGTGGTGCCATCCCTGGGCTGGTGGTCCTGGGTTCTATAAGAAAGCAGGCTGAGCAAGTCAGTAAGCAGGACTCCTTCATGTCCTCTGCATCAGGTCCTGCCTCCAGGTTCCTGCCCTGCTTAGCTCTTGTGCTGACTTCCTTTGATGATGAACTGTGATGTGGAAGCACAAGCTGAGTAAACCATTTTCTCCCCAACTTGCTGTTTGGTCCTGGTGGTGTTTCATCACAGCAATAGAAACAATAACTAAGGTGTGTGTGTGTGTGTGTGTGTGTGTGTGTGTGTGTGTGTGTGTGTGTGTGTTTCCTCAAAAGCCTATATTCTCTAAACTTACTTCTTTGTATGAAGCCCTTCTCTTTTAAGGGACTTGAGTGCATTCCGGCTTCTTTTCTTAGTCACACTGTTACACAGCTGTTTAGCAAGACCATTTATGGCATGAAGATAAAAGAAGAGAACACCAGTGGACTATTATGATCCCACCGAGACAGCCATGTCTGTTTTAGATGCTTGTATCAGGCTGTTTTCCCTTAATATCATTAATTATTTTGTTCTCCTAATTATAACATCAGTTTCCAGTCTGCTTTGATAACCTTTTTGCTCTCAAGTTCCTTATGCAAGTAGGCTTAAGTGAAAAGATGTCCCGATACACGGTCGTATAAGTGTACTTGGCTTCTGTAACATGTTTCTTGTATCAAGTTAGGAAACTTGATTTGGGCTGAATGTCAGTCTTATGAGGGCAGGTCATACACATTTCCATTTGGAAAGGATGCGTCTGCTGTGGTATTCTGCCTGTGCTGGTCAGACTTTACATCATTGTGGCAGTGTCACTGACATAACTAAAGAGAGAAAGGATGTATTTTCCTCAGGGTTTCAGAGGGTACAGGCTGTGAACTGTGTTGATTCTGAGCCTGCAGACAGAACATCATGGCGGCAGGTACATGTGGCAGAGGCTATTAACTTCATGGAAGGCAGGAAGAGAAGTGCATAGGGCAAGGGGCTGCCTCCAGAGACACGACCCTAGTGACCTGCTTCCTAGTTAGGATCCCCATCCTCAGGTCTCTACATTACCAAGGTGGGCACCAACCCTTATTTAATACACGAAGCTCTTGAGTGTATGCTTCCTATCCAAATGATATCACCACCACCAATCTGATTGTTAATCCTCCAGGCAAAGACAACAATAAAGACAAAAAAACAAGCAAACTCTCACCAAAAGAAAGCATAGATTCAGGACGTTTGTTAAGCTGCAGGTCCTGTTTGTAATTTCCCATCAGCCAAGCCCATTTGTATCAGAGCCTTCATCAGAGCAGTGTAAGCTCCATTGTTATAAGCAACACTTTCTCTTGTAGGGGAAGAGGCTATATCCTAGGTGCCAGAGGGAGCTACTCAATTTTGTGTACCTTAAGTGCGTCTCATAACAACCAATTCAAATAATTTAGACAGTTGCATTCTTGTTTCAAGCCTGTATTCAAGAAGCAACCTATAAGTAACATTGACTGCATCATCCTGCTGCAGTCCCCTAGCTAACATCAATCACATTCAGTATACTTAAAAAACAAGTCTTTGCCAATACATGATTTGAAGAATTACCCCAAGCCTATTTGTTTACAATTGCTGGCTCTACTAAAATGACCTCCTGAAGCTAATCACTTGGAAAACATTACAGATTTCTTGCTGAGGAAATCAGTCTTTCCAAATGCATTTTCCAGTATAGCCTTTGGTCTCCCTCTTGTCTCTGGTTTTGCAGTATCTGGAGAAAGCCTGAAGCATGCCTCTCTAAATGTCAAAGTCATTTATCTCCACCAGCTCTCGGGTTCTAAATCCTAGCTCTTCTGCTGGTGGGTAGCAGAAGACAGGAGTCTCATCTTTCTCAGTACTGTCTCCATTGATGGAGAGTCAAAGCTGTCTGAAGATGCTACAGCATACTGTGTTTTGTCTTGTATCTGTGATGTGTAAGTGTCCTTGAACTCCTGATAATGTAATCTGCCATTTGAAAGCTGACCCACTGCTCTTTCCCATTGATTTACTGGGATCTCTACATATTCTGTTTTATGTATGAGATCCATATGTCTATGTTCTTATGTATACATGCGCATGAGAGGCCAGAGGTTTCTTCTTCAATCGCTCTACCTTGTTTTCTGAGACAAGGTCCTTCACTGGACCCAAAGTTAACTGATTTAGATAGACTGGTTGGCCTGCAAACTTCAAGGATTTGCTTGTCTCCCCCTCCCCCAGTGCAGAGATGACCAATGCATACTACCATCCTAAACTCTTTGTGTGGGTGTAGGGATATAACTGAGGTCCTCATGCTTGCGTTCCAAGCATTTTACTGACTGGGCTGTCTCCCCAGCCCTCTTTAAACAATGTAAATTATCCTACCTTAAAAGTGCATACATACTTCTGAATATATAGTACCTTATGAAACGTAAGCTATGGTTTGCTTCAGAATAGTGCAATATTGTTCCTTTCTGTTTATTTTTGTTCCTTTCCCTTACTCTATCCTGGTGGGTGTTTTTATATTTATTTCTCATGATTTGAAAGCTTTTGACCCATTCTGGTCTCCTGACTCTCATCAATAGCCACCTTTCTCACTTAGGGGACATAATCCCTGGACCCCATCTTTTCTTTTCTCCACTACGAAGGTCCCTTCCACTCAGATATCCACAGGCACACAAGAGATCTCTCTCCTCTCCAAGCTTGAACCACAAACTCTTCATATTTCTTACAGTTCAGTGTTTTCTTTGTCTTATTAATTACTTTATTCTTTTAGTCAGTTTAAAACATCATTTACACCCATCCCTCACTAACCGGTATTTTTATTGAATCCAGACTCACCTGTGCTTTCTCTGGCACTAGATTTCTTAACAGACCTTTTGACAGATTTTTAATTTTCATTTTCTCAGCACCCATTCTACTCTCAGCTCCCTGGAAATTGAAGTTTGATTCTGCTTCCCTCCCAAGGTAGCTATTCCCAGGGCACTAATGACTTTTTAATCAAATAATCTATTATAAGTATTTGCAGTCCTTTTTCCTTTGTGGTCCTACATAAATACACAGTCTAAGTACTTTTCTCTCTCCCAGGCCTTCTGTGCCACAGTTCCTTTCTGCTCTTCTTTCTCCTTCCTTAAATATCTTCCTTACACAATAATGCAGACACCCAGCATGAGACCATTTTGTGAATCTCCGAATTCCAGGATGGATGCTCTGATGTCCTAGCCCTTCCCCTCTTTTCCTTCCATATACTTACTTTTAGATAACCATCTTTTCCAGTGGATTCAAATATTATATGTTTGGCATATGTAACATACATTGCATTGAAAGGAAGAATACAACACAAAGTATAAAATCATGGGCTGTGGAGATGGCTCAGGATAGGTATAATGCTTGCTGTGTAAGCATAGGAACTTGACTTTGAATCATTATTGTCAACCTAAAGCCGGGTGCAGTGGCATGTACCTGTAATCCCAGTGCTAGAAGAGGGGTCAGAGACATCCTGGGCGTGTTGACCCACCGATGTAGCTGAAATGAAGAGCCCTGCATTCAATAAGGGAGATACTATCTCAAAAAATAAAATGAAAAGTGACAGAGGGAGACACTGGATGTCAACCTCTGGCATCAACAAGAACAAGTTCATATATATATATACCCTCCCTCCCCAACAGTAACACAGACACACACACAGACACACACACAGACACACACACACACACACACACACACACAGGGCAAAAAAAATATAAAATCAAATAGCTATAAGTTCAATTAATACTTACATGTATATGTATGTTTTTCTGAAAGAATTACATTACTTCTATCATTTTAACTTTCTTCTGATTAGAATCAAAACAACTGAACAAAAAAGCTCACTTGCTCCCTGCGAGCAGGAATTATTGTACTCCCTTGTTTTCCCCCACAGACTCATGATTAGGGATTTATACATCCTAGGCACTCAAGCAACTTTACGATGCTTGTAAATATAGTGACGGTGACAATGTGTAACTGTGCTTGCCTAAGAACATTCCTCATAAAGTAAAATATAAAAGATAAAAATAGATGCCACTTTTACCAAGTTCAGTTTCCCAAAGATTACTTTTATTGAGAACCAAAGGCAAGAAATAACTTTCAATTACACACAATAAATTCATATTCAACTACAGCCCATTCCTGGAGCTCTGGCTAGAATACTAACTTTGTTTAAGATGTTAGCCCCTAGGATCACTATATATTCTGTACCTCACTGACACTTCTTTCAATGTGATTTACATAATCATTTTAATCAAAAATGAAGATGTAAAACCTATTTCAGCAATTCTCTGGTCTTAGCTCTTCATTTTATATATGGTAAGACTGAAGCTGGAGGGCTCGGTGAGCTTCTTGATTTCACTTGGCTAATTAGTGGTAAAGCTGGTAGCACCAGAGTTTCCAGGGTCAGCTTGAACGCTCTTTACATTCTTCCACACGGTTATACCTAGCCAGCAATGTCAGTTCCTCCCATAAGACCAGATCACCTTGAAGTGAAAACAGAGCTGTGCCCTCCCATTCGAATCTTACACGTAACCAGTAAAGTCAGTTCCGCCAATAAGACCAGATCGACTGGAAGGAAAACAGAGCTGTGCCTTTCCATTCGCGTCTGCTTGCTTCTCTCAATTTACACTTGCACACAGCACTGTGCAGATGAGGAAAAGTGGCGGCTGCTTTCCTCAGTGGGGCAAGTGGCACTCCCAGTGTTGTTCACCTTGGCCAATACTCGGGGATTTTTTTTCATCACTTTTTTTTTGTTGTTTTTTAAATTTTCTAGGTTGCTGCTTTATATCTACTTAATTATCCCTCACTTATCAATATGTTTTCATCCAAAAATGTACTTTATTTCAGTTTGAATCGTGGGGATACAGAAAATGCAGGTGAATTATAGTCTAATCCCTCTTTACAAAAGCTAAGTGAGTGTCCATTGAGAACTGATGGAAATAATACACCAAAGCACTCTATTCGCTGTGAATTACCATATGTGTCATTCAAATAATCAAGTGGAGGCAATTTAAACACTCCGGTGCTCTAAACAGGTGTAAATATATGGCAGCGTGCACATAGGCAGGCAGTAGAGGTGGACTGGGGGAGGAAAAGGTCACCATGGTGACAACAATCTCTAGTTTGAATCAGGAACAACTACTAGAGATTCCTGAAGGGATGATGATGGAAAGTAGTGGAATCAGAGATAAGAGGAACAGGGATTTAGGTAGAGATAGGAGAGCAAGAAAATGTACACAAATATGAATGGCAAGCCATCGTGTGTGGTCAGAGCGTGAAAAAGTGGAGAATGGCAAGAGGCGGGAGAGAGGGGGAGCAAATTTTGGAGGACTTTATGTGTTCACGGTCAGGAATTTGACTTCTGTCCTTGATTTTTGGATCCATAATTCTCATCATCTGAAAATACAATTGAACACAGCCTCTCTTTAGACTCTTCACAGTGGTATGGAGGAGAGAATCCTGGACTTATCATGAGCAGACCTGAATTCAAGTTCCAGTGTTTTGAACCTCCTAGTTGTAAAATTGTGTTCACAGAATCTCTTCAGATCTCAGTTATTTGTATTTGTACTATTTGTATAATGCAGTAATGAAAATAAACTTTCCTGAAACAGTGAGTTAAATAGAATTCCGAAATGGGAACACACTTATATTGTGATAGAGCACGACTGTTGTCTTTATTTCGGGGTAGAAAACTTCTGTTGCAAGGGAAAAAAGAAACACTGTTGGGGTACTGCACCTCAAGTGTGCTTTCAGCCTGTCCTCTGGAAACACAGATACAGAATGTGTGTTTTATTTTATTCTTTTTTAGTGAGGTTCTGCTAGGAAAGGGGAAGCCAACCTATGGTTTTGTTGGGGTTCAGGGATCACAAGAGTCTTGGGAGAGATTGGGTAGTGGACAAAGGAAAATTGTTGAATTAGGAGAACTGATTTGATGCTTATATTACTCAAAATTAAAATTAGCCTGAAGTACATAAGCAAGCAGTTTTCAAATGATTAGCTCAAAGCCACTCAAAAATTCACAAGCCATAACCTACCCAATTCTGTTCTTATAGAAAATAGTGAGTGATTAAGTTCCATGATTATAGGAAAAAGAAAGCAAGGGACTGTAACACAAATGTAGGAAAATGCCTCAAATATTTTCCAGTTTTAGGGAGCTGAAAATTCAATAACCTAAAAATCATTTTCAAATGTGATCTTATATAACACATTTCAAAATTTAAGATTAAAACTGACACAAATGTTGTAGTTATTCTTACATAATCAAATATTTTATAGCTGCTTATTGACTTGATGGTTGGAAGGAAGAAATATTTTTTATGACTTTTTTAAAGGGGAAGCACACTGCAATTTTAAACTAATTTTTAAACAAATTATTAAAAGAATGATTTCTATCGGCCTGAACACAAATATTTGACATGAAATTTGATGCTATGTCCATTTAGCTAAACAAGAGTAGTGAGTTCCCACCAGTGCCCCAAATATCCATCCCAAGCCTTGGGTTTTGACTGGGTTTACAGGACCAGGCACATATTTCCTCACGTGGAAAAGGCCTCAAATCCAATCTGAGAGTGGTAGATTACCCGCATGCCCTAGTTTCATTTTGGTTACTATGCTAAAAGACCCCCAGAAAAGGCAGATTAGGTTATTGTTTGAGATGGTTTAAATGAGATCCCCTCACCCCCACCCACCACCCCTCCCACTACCGCCTATTAATTTTAGTGATTTAAATAGTTGGTGCCTGATTGGTGGCTGTTTCAGAAGAATTAGGAGGTATGGCCCTGCTGGAGGAAGTAGGTCATTGTGGGCAGGATTTGAGGTTTCAAAAGACATTGGCCATTTAGAGTTTCCTCTTTCTGCTTCCTGTTTGTGAACCAAAATTGTGCTCTCAGATGCTGCTTCATGACTGTCCCTGCCTTCTGGCTGCCATGCTCCCCACGGTGATGATGATGGACTATTACCTCTCTGGAACTGTAAATCCCAAAGAAACCCTTCCTTCTATAAATTTTTATGACAATGGTGTTTGATTACAGCAACAGAAAAGTAATTAATACATAGTTCATTGTAGCAAGGACCTCAAGGCTGCAGGAACATCAGTAGCTCTTCCCATTATATCCACTGTGTGCAATAAACACATTAGTGATTAACTCAGAATCACTAACAATGCATTAAGGGAAGAAAGAAAGGCATCACCCTGTGGAGTCATTTAACCAAGAACAAATCCAGATTTGAATTCTCTACTTCATGTTCCCTGTGTCTTCTGTCCTCCATCTGCCTCTTGAATGAGTCAGAATCTGTGTATGCCTGAAGGCTGTCTTGTGAATTTGTCCCTGAGTCTGTTTCTGTCCCTATATGCCTGTGTGTGTCTGTCCTTAGCAAAGGGCTTTCTGTCTTCGTTGAACATCACAGAAGGCATCATATAGGAAAGGATGAGAGATACTTTACAGAAATCTTTAACATAGTTTTCAGAGGAATTTAATGAGACTGACCCCAACTGACTCAAATGACTAGATAACAAGCAGTATTACAAACATTGTTGTTTATCAACCAATACCCATAGATGTTGTATTTGACATTTATGGTGGATATTTAATTTAGAAGATTGCTTTCAATGTCTAGATTTGCTGCTTTCAGCAAATGATACACATGTGCCATCTGGGTCAGGGGCATGGAAGAGAACATAATTTAAAATTGCAGCTATGGATTAGCTTAGGTTGTAAAAGGTGGTTATATGGGAAATCCAGTGCAACTAAGGTTGATTATTACATTGTTCTCTTAAGATCTGGTTAAACAAATAGTTCTAGGATACTGTGGAATACTAGTCTTACCTGTTACATGACTTCAAGTCGTATTATTAACTCTGGCTTTGAGGTGCAGCAAAAGTTCCAGTCTCTTAGAAAGTAAGAGATACATTGATAACCCCACATTGCCAAACTCCCCAGTCAGAAGCAGAGAGAAATAAATGCATTGATGTTTACTTGCTTGCCTTCTTGTGCTCAGCTTGATTCCTCCACACTGTGAAGCGGGCAATCAGTAATGCCTAAACTCACAGCCGGTCAAAGCGCAGTGACTAAGTTTCTGTGAGGCACTCAGTCACAAATAGGGCTTCTCTATCATCCCCATTAAAGAATCAGCAACAACCTCAGAAGAGGGGACAAAAAGACTGTGATGGCAAGAGGTAAGGAAGGACAGCAGCAAAATGTGGTCTTCTGGACACGACAGGAGTGCTACCCGCATGAACTATAGCAGCTGTGGTTGCCTGCACAGTTCCTTCGCAAGATAAAGCCAATGATCATTGCAGCATAGAGTTGGGGGTTTCATGAGCCCCCACCCCTGAGGAACTATAGTTGATTTCTTCTGTGGGAGGGAGAGTCTGTTTTCTTTAGGAATGGTCTCTAGTAGGTCAGTTATGTTCAGCAGATGTTCCGATAAAAAGTAGTGTATGGACAGCACAAGTTGGATCTCCATTGTTTATAAAGAAGAAAAAGAAGACAAAGTTTGAGGGCCTGGGGGAAGGTGAGAGTGGATCCGAGAGGAGTTAGGAGGTCACCTGCAGCTAGTCAGTGGTTTCTAGATATGTCTGGAAGTCTATACCTGTGAAACCTCAACAATATCATTTCCAACAAAATCCGCAATGACAACAGCATTGGATGTGGCAATATGGATAGAGAAAATTTCACAACTCCCGGCCTTCCATGAGGAGCCACAGACATTCAATAGCTGTTTAGAGTGGGAGAATCAGTTTTCTCCAGGGTTGCTTTCCCTGATAGGTTATTGCATCCAAAATGGTCAACCCTAAACCCATGTGCAAGCAATGCTGAATGGACTCAGCAGGTTGTATGCACGTGCACGCGTGCGTGTGTGTGTTTTATGGATGCAATAATAATAATTATTGAAGAGGTCATTAATTTGAGAGGGAGTTTGGAGGGCATAGGAAGAATTGGAGAGGGAAGAAGGAGGGGTGAGGATGATATAAATACAATACTCATATATGTAATTCTCAAAAAATTGCATAAAAGTCCTCCGGAGCTTGTCTCCAATGGCAAACTTCCTCCAGCAAGGCTTTACCTCCCAAAGGTTCCATAACCTCCCAAACAATGCTACCAACTGGATACCAAATATTCAAAACATAAGTCTACTGGGGACATCTCTCATTCAGACTACCATACCATCATACCCCAAAAAGTGTCATGCCACTATTGTAACCCTGAGTACATCATTTCTGGGAGATTTGCATTGTGGTTCATAAAGTTTACTGATGGGTAAGGTCATTGTTGCTTTTTGTCTCCCCCAGCAGCCCGCATAGCACCTTCCTGCACTATGAAAGCTGGCCATCAGCGAAGTTTTTAGTTTCCTTCCATCTTGAGTTCTCTGTATCTTCCATTTAAGTCAACTGTAGTACAGCAACAAGGTATTATCATCTAGTTCTGGTGGACAACCAAGAGGAAAGGCAAGACAAATGCAACTCTCAACCTTAATTAGAGAAGCTTCTCCTTGGAATGAACCGAGATGAATTCAGATATGTGTGGCTACACAGGACGCTTAGAATATATGACAGTTGACTATTCAACTAAAGAGGACTAAAAAGGACACGAATCCTCCTGCCTCTGAGGCTACAGGAACATTGCAAAAATGGGCCCAGAAAGAATGCAAGAGCCAGAAGGAGAAAGGCTTCTAAGTGTTATCTTCAAGGTATAACGTAGCTATTGTAAACATGATATCACAGCAGCCTCAGTTGCTTATATTGGGCCTATACACCAATAGGCCTTTCAATAGCCAGTCATGAATCACAGACCAAAGAGGGGCTTATGGGGTTCTACCCCTCATTGATGATCTATTTGCAACTGATGGATTCTGGCAGAGGGACAGCTGTTGTTTTCAGTTAGGTACCCAATGGTGAGCCTACCAGACTCCAATGGATAATTACAAACCTATAACCACACAGATGCTCTTAGTTAAAATTAGTTGGTCACACACAGAGAAAGGCACAAACTTGGGAAAGGTGGGGGGAGCTGTGCAGCCTAGTTTCAGACCAGTATATGAGTGCTTCTTCAACTTCCCAGATGAGGCAAAAGCTGCAGGGACAGTCTTACTTGGCAAGGACCAGTGGACTTTGGGACAGTGCAGACTATTGCTGAGACTGTGCAGCCTGCATGCTCTCTTCTCTCTCTCGTAATATTGATAATTCTCTTGGCAGTTTTAGTGTCATGTTGTCAGTCATGCATGGGACAGATGTGATCTTTCCTAGGAACCCCATTTTTTTCTCAAATAATTTCCTCTAAAAGTATTTGGCAACTGATAATTCTCAGGTTTCTTGTCTGGGGATGCTAGTTCTCACTCCAGACCCTGGGAACTGTTCTGATTCAGTGCTGACAGGATCAGAGGCAGATCCCCCCTATTTCTGTAATTGCTTTGTTAAGCTTTAAATGATATTATTGTTCTTGAAAATGTGTGCCTATGTTTATTATCTTTTAGTTTTGTAAAGACAGGATATATCTGGCTCCATATTTGGCCAAGCTAACAAAATGATATGTTGTTTTAGTTTAAATATGTTTTGATGTAAAAATTGGGAAGAAACATATTTGATCTATTTGTTTTTGCTGGAGGTTAATGTTGGAGGGTGGGGAAAAAACTTGTTTGTTAGTGTGGAAAAAACATGCTCATTTTGGCCTCAAACTCATAGACATCCATTTGCCTCTGCCTTCCGAGTGCTGGGATTAAAGGCATGTGTCACCACCGCCCGGCCGCTCATTTTTGAAGTATAAATAAAGATGGCTGGAGCTATTTGGGGCCACCACTTGTGTGAAACTCATCCAGTGGTTGGACAGTTCACTTCTTCGTGCAGATGCCCCTTCCCTGTCTTAGGACCTGAACTCAAGCTGCAGCGGGACCACAGCAGAAAGGGACCTGAGGGAGGAAGAAAAAGTCCAGAAGTTTGAGGGAATTAAGAGAAGATGGGAATGAGTGTAACAGAATTCATTATATACATGAATTACATTATCAAAGAACAAATACAATCAACACCAAAGAATGATTTCTAAGTACTGATAAATGTAAAAGAACTTGGAGTGCGATGGTGTGGATTTTTTTTTTTTTTCCTGAGACAGGGTTTCTCAGTGTAGTTTTTGGTGCCTGTCCTGGATCTCGCTCTGTAGACCAGACTGGCCTTGAACTCACAGAGATCTGCCTGATGACAAACAATGCTACAAAGCAACAGCCAATGATGGATTGGGGGCTTTAGTTCAGATGGATCATTAACTAACAGAAAAAAACCCAAAACAAACCAAACAAACAAGCAAAAAAAAACTACATCTGAGCCAAGATGAAGGAAGAATGCTTAGCTCTAGCATCACATGTAAGAATGCTTATTAATAAGCTTGGAAGTTGACACTTCTCCAGTCCATCTGTGAAGTGGTCTCTGTTACTGGACAACTCGAGGTCTTCATGAACCAGAAAACTCAGGAAGTTGCACCCAGATTTCTAGCCCAACCAAAGCATAACATATTAAGTCACTAAAGTTTGGGGAAGACATTTATGGATAGTTATATGGTTCCTTTTTCATAGTTTAGGTTAAAGTAGCCTCATTTTATTGTGTGACAAATTTATTGACAATGTTTTTCTTTGTTATTTTCTTGTTCTTTCGGGATACCTTTTGGAACTTTTGCTATACATTAAAGAGTCTGCCCAGGCTTGTGCCTGCCCATCTTTCTAATTATGCATCTGTTTCTTATGTGCTATGGCCTATCTTGTCTTGCTATATTCTTACCTTGTATGAACTAAATTGTGTGTGTGTGTGTGTGTTTTCCAAATGTATGTTGGAGCCTTAGTCCCCATGCAACTACATTTGCAGGTAAGACTTGAGGAAGATTAAGTGATGCCATGCAGGTGAGCCCTTACTCTAATAGGATTAAACCTTGTAAAAATAGCACCCCGCCATGTCTGTCTCTGTCTATCTGTCTCTGTCAGTCTGTCTGTCTGTCTTTCTGTCTGTCTGTCTCTCTCCTATTCTTCCCACCTTGTTCTTGTCTAAAATTCCTGGGGAACCTTTAATTCAGTTTCAGGATAGCCTGGTGATAAAGCTTAGCTTAATGGCTGAATGGTATAAATCACTTTTCCTGTGCTTTGTTATGTATTTTAGGAAAGTAAAAAACATTGTCAAAAGAATTCTGTCAAAGAAATGTTATATCCTTTACTTCAAAACTAATGCTGACATTGTTTCCTTTCCTTATCCATATATATATAAAAATCTCCCTTATACTTTATTATTTATTACCCAGGTCATAAGACATAGAGAAATCAAGCTGGTACTGACCTGGAAGCTTCCTTCCCACTGTCTGTCTTTTATTGTTACAGAAGAATCTATTGTACTACCAGGGAATGAAAGTATTCAACAATCTTAAATAACTGTGAATTCTATGTGCTATAGTAACACTGGCCTGGCCAAATGTGTTCAATAGTGGAATAGTGTCATAGGAGCAAGCTACCACCTTGTGATTGGATTTAAAGTCTGCTTCATAAGATGGCTCATGTCTGCTACTGTTAACTGGTAAAAAACCTTGGGCCTTAGTAGATAACCTAATATTATTATTCTGCTAAATAAATATAGCAATAAGCAGATTCCTTAAGTTATTGTCTTTATACAAATTAATTAGTGCATATCTCAATCTTTATCAGAGAAGCTTCTTTTTTGCATTAGATAGTTATTAAAACAGAAAACCACAGTTGTTCATCATGTAGAGAATAAGTGATTATGCTGTGCTCAGTTCTAAATGGGACATCTATGTCACACTCCTTTCCCCGAGGCTCTCAAAGCTCAGAAATGGAATGGAAAGATTGTTAGAGCCAGAAGTAGTGCACGTCTATAACAAAACAGAATTTTCTGGATATAGCAAGCCATTGCATACATGAATTCACAAAGCCTGTGATTGCATGCATAAGACTAGAACAAGATTAAGCCAGCCAAAATACCAGCATGGACAGTGGAGGGGCTCATGAAGTTCCACCCCTAGCTGAAAAGCTCTTAGCAACTGATGGCTACCTAGGAAAGGCAGTAAGTTTTCTTCAGGGATATGTCCATTGAAAAGCTACCTTTACTCCTGTAGATAAACCTATACTTATATACATACAGGCAGCTCTAAGTGGAATCAGTAACAAATAAATAAATAAATAAATAAATAAATGAATGAATGAATGAATGAATAAATAAATAAAGTGGACATGAAGTTGATAAAGAATAATAGTGGGAAGGGTGGGGGATGAAACCGGGGGAGGATTTGGTCAAAACACATTATATGTGTGTATGAAATTCTAAAACAATTAAAAATTTTAAAATATTTCAAAGTTGTGATATACACAGAATAGTTGAAAGAATAAATTATCTTCATTTGAAGGAGAGATCATGTGTTTAAAAATGCCAGTCCAAGCTGTTGAGAATGCCTATGTGGAAAGCAAGTAGTTAGAGAAATTGAAGAACATGCAGCAAAAGCAGTCAAAGAATGGGTGGAAGTTCTCTGGCAAGCAGACAGTCAACCTTTGTCTAATAACAAGAAAGAAATCTGTAGCATTGATCTCTGTTCCTGGATTCTAATGGCTCCCTCGGGGGAGGGGGTGAGAAGGCATGGCATCAACAACACAGACACTGGGAGTCAGCTGAAGGCAAACAACAAACTCCTTTATCTAATAACAGGGGAGGCCTTATATACCCTCGTCCCAGCACCTAGTCTGTGTCACAGTCTGGTGGCATTGTGTGGTTGTCCTTCATTGGCTGGGCATGACCAGGAACTCTGACAGCTCCTGTTGCTGGGCCTTCAGGCAGACTCCAGGTTGGTTCATGAGGAAGTACATTTATGTGCATGCCTAGGCAACTGGTTTGAGCCAATTTCCTCAACCCTATGGGCCTGTCCTATTACAGATCTCTGTAACTGGGTCTACAACTGGAGTGGGAGAAACTGTCTTTAAATGAACCCATTGCTGAAGATGCTCAAACATAGGCTTTATTGTTAGGTTGTTTTGAGACCTTCAGATTCTCTCATCCAGTTTACTTTCATTAATTTCTGTCCAAATCCCATTATACTCTTGTAAGTCAATTATAATTTATAAATATGGTATTTATGGTAGGCAGCATAAGGCTTCTTAAGGATGATCTTACCTTAGCTCCTGGGTCCTGAGACTATATTAGGGTACATAGCAGAACTTCTAATTTAACCTTAAAACAAACAGTATCCTGAGTGAGCCTGGGGAGACTCAGAACCAGACTGACTCCTGTGGCTTCCACAAGACAGGACTGTTCTAGTAATGCCTCTATTAAAGTTCCAGATATGTGTCTGAATTTTGAATGCTAATGTCGAAAGAAACTTAAAACTATTCATTACAGTGGCAGAAAACATGTAAGTATCTCATTATAATGCAAGTGTCCGCAATTAGGAATAAAATCAAATAATTTAAACTACTTTGGAGCAATTTATTTCTTCTGAGGATTTTCACTTAATGCTGCTGGTCTTCTTTGTTTGAGGATGTTTTCTTTTGTCACTGTATCAATTTGAGAGGATTTGAAATGATGTGTGTAGTAGGTTAGCTTTTGCTATATATGTTCAAATGCTTTTTCCTCCCGCCTTTTATTTGATTTAAGCTTTCTTTTGCCATATGGAATTTTGGCAATTGTAATTTTAAAGCATGATATTTTTGTCTTTTAAGTAGTCTCATTTCTATTTTCTATTTAGAATGTCACCACTCACCTTGAGAGTAGTTGAATGTTCACTTACATTTTCTTTAGCGTTTATATTCCCTTTTCTACATTGGATCCACTTAGAATCCATTTCAGAGTACCTCTTTTCAAGTTTAAAAGCATCTACCACAGCATTTATTCCATTTAGAGACCACAATGATTTACCACTGAGAAAATCTTCTAAAAGTTCTTCCAAGTATCCTGAGATCTGACATGTTTTCCAAGTGATTTCACTACCTGACCCATTTACTCAAGGAGAGACTTCTTAAGTTGATCCAAATGTTAGCTTTGAAAGTACTATTAGTCCAAATTCTGAGCACAGATGATCAGGAAGGAAAAAAAATACGGTTCTTAAAATAAATATTTTATGGAGTTAGCAATCATTTCGCTTAGGAGAGGTGTTGGTGTTTTTTTTTTTTTTTTGTCTGATTTGTTTTAATTTCAGTCAACTGCTTCTGCAAAAGTGTGATTTCCTCCGTCTCTATGTGGAGAGCTGTAAAGAATTCATTTGACAAACAGTTAATGCTGAAGACTACATATAGAATCAGGAGTGATGAACAAAAGCACTGACTCTCAATTATCACTGCATAATGAGTAGGAAAAAAGACCTTGTGGAACATCTGAGGTGTTGCATACATAGTCTCACTGCTGGAATTGGTCTATGAATTGTTCTTCCTGCAGCTTTCAAAGAAACAGTAATTGTCATTGCTCCGGGTATGCTTATTTATAACCAGGCTGACTGGCACAAGCAATCGTAGAGAATCCAGGACTTCAACTATTAAGAAAATGGTTGATGTGTGAAGATCATGTGCTTACATACCAAAAGTCAACACATGTTCTGAGTTTTTTTTCTAAACAGTGGGGCCTACATGGCTTTATAGCTTTTCCTTGCCCAGTTCCCATAACAGATATAGCATGTGATATTATATATCATCACCAAATGCCCAAGGAATTCAAATCATCATCTTCAACCCCAGAAAGAGTTATTGTTTCAGGAACTAATTTTCTCTCTTTGGTTCAACAACTGAAAAATAATTGTTTTTCATTAATAATGCATTAATAATGAAGTGCGTGTTTTCATAGGGAATTACATATATGAAGTAGGGCCTTATTGAGTCATCACTTTTGTAAGTGAAACGGTAAAGTGGGACCAATTAATCATGAGTTTGACCTAATTAATACAGTTAACACATGACAAAAGTTATCATAAGGAAAAACAAAAATTGGAAGCACTTTCTTAAACAAGTTTCCTCTTCATTTTTGTGTGGTTATAAGTCTGTAAGTAATTATTTTAGCTTAAGGAATAATTTTTATTTGGTTTTAAGTTTGTAGCAACTTAAACAGTGTGCTATGCTCATAAGATATTTTGTGTAATCACAATGTAAAATTAACAGGGACAATGAACCAAATAGAATTTGGCTCTTCAGTGGGTAGCTTTACTGTGTTGTGAACCTCCTTATTTCATTAAAGAAGGCCTGTTACTCATCTACCCAAATGTTTTTATTATTAGAATGGTGTTTTTGCAAAAATCAATAAAGTACCCACCTGGAAAACTTGCTTTAATGAGAGCTATTGAGTTGCTCATAGCTATGCATACGGTTCTGCCATGTAAGTGGAATGTAATAAGTGGGTTTCTGGCAACACTTAGGGTGAAACTGATAAAAAGACCTAGCTGACATGCAGTCCTAGTGAGCATGATAAGGAATGCTACATGTCAAAAGTTGTGGAATAGGAATCTAGCTAGAACCTCGTCCTTAATAAGCCAATAATAACCCAGTGGTATTGTTTACTGGAGGATGAGAGTTGGGAAACTTTAAGTGAAAATTACTCTTCTACCTGCCTGTTCCCAAATACCCAGCAGCTGCCTCCCAAATAATTGACTCAGAGGTTTAATATTACTTTTAAATACTTGGCCAGTAGCTCAGGCTTACTACTAACTGGCTCTTACAATTAAATTAACCCATAATTCTTACCTGTGTTTTACTGTGTGTGGCTTGGTACCTTTTCTCAGTGTGGAATTCTCCTAGTCTGGTCACTGGCCAATCAGCATTTTATTAAACCAGTTTGAGTGACAAATCTTTACAGTGTACAAAAGCATTATTCCACAACAGGAAACAGCAATAAATTTTAGGTTTTTTTGTTTTCTTTTGGTTTGGATTTTTGTTCATTTTTGTCAGAGGTTACTTCACAATATAATTAGATTTTTAAATCTCTAAATAAAGTTGATGCTTGATGCATTATTATTCAGTTGCCTCAGGAAAATAGACATCAATTCTGATATTTCCCACCACTCCCTGCAAGTCTTAATTTTGATTCAGGAAAGCTAAATGTGAGCATGATAAGACTGGTGAGCTCCTAATCTAACACAGTGTTGCTTTTCTGATTGAAACATAATGCCAGGCACATCATCATATCAGTTATTTTTCATTCTGCGGTGACAGCGTCTGACAAAAACAACTAAAGGCAATGTGATGGTCGGGTTTTTGTTTTTGTCAGCTTGACACAAACTGGAGGAATTCAAGGGCAGGGAACCTCAACGAAAGAAGTGACTCAATCAGATTGCCTGTAGGCAAGTCTTTGGGGGCATTTTATTGATTAATGCTTGATATGAGATGACCCAATCCTCTCTGTGGGGCTACCCCTAGGCAGATGGTCCTGAAATATTTTCACCATTTTTAATGCTAAATCTTTGAAATTTTCAGTATTCAATAAGCACATCTCAACCTGGATATGAGATTTTTGTAGAAATGATTGCTGTACAGATAAATTTCAAAAAAGTCATGGCTGAACAAATGCAATTACATTTTTAAAACTATTCCAGATACGTTAATAACTGAACTTTGGAGTACTAAAATATTTAAGTAGAATAAATGTTAAGGTTAGTCCCTCAGTGATACTGGCTACCTGGGGCTAATAAGTAGACCACTGAACAGCTCATGCTTATAGCACTGATTTTTTCAAAGTAGTCTGTGTATTAGAATAATGTATGAACTGTGCAAAGTTAGAACTATTGCAGATGCAAGTTCTACAGAGTATTATACAATCTAAGAAAAGATTGAGACCTTTGGAAACACCAAAGGTTTAAGTAACTGGACATACATGTTTGATATTAAAAGGTAGGGAATACATTTTACCTCATAGTGGGCCTTTCTTACCATTGAACTCCACTTCTTCCATCTGCCTGTCTTTTCCAGCCACACTGGCTGCTTCATAGCTTCTCCTCTGAAGAAATTTATTTTCTTTGGAACTCTCTTTTCTTTTATAATTACTTGGCACACACAAATATCATCTTCTCAGTGGGGCGTTCCATGGGCCTGAAATATGAAACCTCATATCCACTCATAGCCTGTCCTTCATATTCTTACCTTCTCAGTAAATGTACATATAATATAACATAAATATATACAGAAATGATTGATTATCTGTTTTCCATTTGCATTTCTCTTAATAGTATATAAGCTTAAGGAGAGAAAAGACTTCTTTTACTTTAATGTTTCATCACATGGTCTTTAAAAGTTGTTTGGAAACCATTACCTTTCATTAGAGAGTAAAATATAGAATCTTATTTGGCCTGGGAATTTAGAATCTACAAGTACAGTTCAGCAAAGGTTGATGATACAAAGTCTGCTTCTGTCATATGTGATTGAGAGATTGACTTATAATAGCAGTATTTTGTGTTCTGAATGAGTTTATGAAGTATGTAGCCAGTCAAAACAAAAGAATAACTAGCAAGTGATATATATGTGTGTGTGTGTGTGTATTCATGTATATTATTGTGTGTTATATATTATATTATACATAAATATAATATATGTAATAGAATAGATTATAGATAGATAGATAGATAGATAGATAGATAGATAGATAGAATGACAGATAGATACCAAAACATCACATTGGGTGCTTAAAACATCCAGCAGAAAATGAGTGAGGAAGTCCATTGAGGCAGCCTGCCAGAGTTCCTGGCTACCCTTTTCTCCTTGGATGAGTTTTCCAGGCCTGTACTTTCAGCTTCTCTTTTGGGTTTTAGGCACTTTTATGTCATGAGATAAACACTAGTATCACTTGTTGGAAATAGCTTACCATTCAGCTATTTTTAAAGGCATGATGCTTTTACTCTGGAGTTATTTAGTTGTTTTCATCTCTCCCTGTCACAAAATTAGGGGACCTAGCTCACACCCAGAGAGGAGGCCTTGGAGGACACTTGCAGACAAGACACTTAGAGACAAACATATTTGGGTCCAAATAGTGGTGTGTGTCACCCTGCTAACAGATTCAGCTACTAAGTGAGCTCAAACAGCACATATCAATTTACTGATAATGTATATCACAGCTCCCATGTTGGCAACAACTGAACTTCTGACATCTAGACCTGTTATACTTTAAAACAGTCCATTTCTGACCAAGCAATTACAGGTAAAACAGAGAGCGGTGACTGCTGGCCATTGATAAGACAAATACCTTATATTACTGACAGGGTGATAGTACTGATATTTGATATCTAGTCTTGAAAATAGTTAAATATTTATTTACATTTCCTAGGGACACACCAGGTGAGCTGACCAGGGACACAGGCAGGTATCTTAACCAAGACCTTCACCCTTCCTCTTCTCCTTCAAATCCCAGTATCCTCCCCAGCTCTGCAACAGAACACCTGATTCAGCCTTCCCTGCCCCCATCTCCTGTGGACCTCACAGATCTCCTCCATAACCTTCCTCCCCCAATGCAATGATTTAACTAAGCCTGAAACCCCAGTAGGTACCCCCTGCTAACCCAAAGGCTGCTCCTGTCAGGGTAGCAGGTAGGTTGAATGCAAATCTTCACTTCCCTTTCTACTCCAGATCCCATCCTCACAGTCTCATCCCAGCTCTGTAGCAGAACACTTGCTGCTGTCTCCTTGTCACTCCACCATGGATTAAAGATGGATTTCAATAACCACAGACACAACAGAAAGCCTAAAATTCATGGAAACTGAACAGCTCCCTGCTGAATCACTACTGAGTCAAGATGGAAATACAGAAAGAAAGTAAACATGTCCTAGATTTCAATGAAAGTGAATGCACAATGTACCCAAACTTAGGGGATAAAATAGAAGAGGTGCTAAGGAAAGTTCAAAACACTAAGTGCCTACATAAAAAAATTGGAGAGATCTCATACTAGCAACTTAACCTACACCTGAAAGCTCTAGAACAGAAAAAAAGCAAGCACACCCAAGTTGAATGACAGTAGAAAATAATCAAATTGGGGGCTGAAATGAATACAATAGAAATGAAGCGAACAATACAAAAAATCAATGAAACAGAGTTGGTTCTTTGAGAAAAATATAAAGATTAAAAACTTATCCAATACAAATTGGAAAAGAAGTCAAACTTTTGCTGTTTGCAGACAATATGAGAGTATACATAAGTGAACCCAAAAATCCTACCAGGGAACTCCTACAGCTGATAAACATCCTCAGTAATGTGGCAAGAAACAAGATTCACTAGAAAAAAAATATCAGTAGTTCTCCTATATACAAATGATAAACTGGCTGAGAAAGAAATTGGAGAAACATCACCCTGTACAATAGCCATAAATAATATAAAATACCTTGGGGTAACTAACTAAGTAAGTGAAAGACCTGTATAATAAGAACTTTAAGACTCTGAAGAAAGAAATTGAAGAAGATATCAGAAAATGGGAAGATCTCCCATGCTCATAGATAGGTAGGATTAACATAGTAAAAATGGCAATCTTACCAACAGCAATACAGATTCAATGCAATCCCCATCAAAATCCCAACACAATTCTTCACAGATCTGTAAAGAACAATACTTAACTTTATATGGAAAAACAAAAAACACGGGATAGCTAAAAACAATCCTGTATAATAAATGAACTTCTGGAGGTATCACCATCCCTGTTCTCAAGCTCTACTATAGAACTATAGTAAGAAAACAGCTTGGTATTGGTGTAAAAACTGACATGTAGAACAATGGACTCAACTTGAAGACCTGGACATTAATCTGACCACCTATGAAAACCTGATTTTTGACAAAGAAACCAAACTGTACAATGGAAAAAAGAAAGAATCTTTAACAAATGGTGCTGGCATAACTGGATGTCAACATGTAGAAGATTGCAAATAGATCCATATTTTTCACCACGCACAAAACTCAAGTCAAGTGTATTAAAGACCTCAATGTAAATCCAGTTACATTGAACCTAATAGAAGAGAAAGTAGGAAGTAGCCTTGAATGCACTGGCATAGGAGACCACTTCCTAAATATAACACCAGTAGCACAAACAGTGAGAGAAACAACTAATAAACGGGACCTCTTGAAACTGAGAAGCTTCTGTAAGGCAAAGGACACAGTAAATAAGACAAAATGACAGCCTACAGTATGGGAAAAAATCTTTACCAATCCCACATCTGACAGTGGGGCTGACTTCCAAAATATATGAAGAACTCAAGAAACTAGACATCAAAATACCAAACAATCCAGTTAAAAAATGGGCTATGGATCTAGATAGAGAATTCTCAACAGAAGAATCTCAAATGTCCAAAAGACATTTAAGGAATTGCTCAACATCCTTAGTCACCAGGGAAATGCAAATCAAAATGACTCTGAGATACCATCTTACACCTGTCAGAACGGCTAAGATCAAAAACAATGAAGACAGATTATGTTGGAGAGGATGTGGAGCAAGGGGATTGATCACTCCTCCACTTGTACAGCCACTTTGGAAATCAGTATGGCAGTTTCTCAGAAAATTGGCAATCAATCTACTTCAGGACCCAAGGATACCACTCTTGGGCATATCCCCATGCTTAATCATACCACAAAGACATTTGCTCAACTATGTTCATAGTGACATTGTTCGTAATAACCAGACCGTGGAAACATCCTAGATGCTCCTTAACTGAAGAATGGATAAAGAAAATGTGGTACATATACACAATGGAGTACTACTCAGAATAAAAAAACAATGATTTGCAGGCAAGTGGAGGAACTAGAAAATATCATCCTGAGTGAGATAACCCAGACTCAGAAAGACAAATATGGTATGTACTCACTCATAAGTGGATACACAACCTGCAGCTCCAGAGAAGCTAGCTAACAAGGAGGACCTTAAGATGGACCCATGAATCACCCTGGGAAGGGGAAATAGATGACATCTCTATGAGTAAACTGGGATGGGAGGAGCAATAGAGTGTAGGGGGTGGGGGATGAGAACATAAGGGCATTGGATGGTCAAGCTGGAACAGGGATGGAGTGGGAGAGCAATGAAAGAGATATCTTGATATAGGGAGAGACATCATGGGAATAGGGAGAAACCTGGTGCTAGGGAAGTTCCCAAGAATCCACAAGGATGACCCCAGCTTACACTACTAGCAATAATGGAGAGAGTGCCTGAGCTGGCTTACCCAGGTAATCAGATTGGTGAATACCCTAACTGTCATCATAGATCTTTTTCTAGTAACTGATGGAAGCAGTTGCAGAGATCCAGAGCTGAGCACCAGGCTGAGCTCCAGGAGTCCAGTAGAAGAGAGGGAAGAAGGATTGTATGAGCAAGGGGCTCACAAAAACCCATCATGACAGTGAAACCTACAGAGACAGCTGAACCAAGCTAGTGGGAACTCACGAACTTTAGACTAACAGCTGTGGAACCTGCATGGGACTGGACTAGGCTCTCTGCATAATCGAGACAATTGTGCAGCTTGATTTGCTTAAGGGGCCCCCTGGCAGTGGGACCAGGATCTATCCCTGGTGCATGAACTGGCTTTTTGGAGCCTCTAACCTATGGTGAGAACTTGGGGAGTTGCTCTCCCCAATCAATATCTGGTCTAACTTGAGGCCCAAGCCATGAGAGGGAGCCTGATACTGGATGGATGACCAGGAACTGGAAGCTGTGTGGCCCAGAGACCTATGGTAGAACCAAACACTATAGACCAAAACCCACAAAAAGCCAAAACCAAAACCAAAACCAAAAAACAAAACAAAGTCAATAAAATGATTCCTAATGGTATTTTGCTATACTCATAGATCCATGCCTAGCCCAATCATCATCAGAGAGTCTTCCTCCAGCAGTTAATGGGAGGAGATACAAAGACCCATAGCCAAACATTAGTCAGAGCTCAAGGAACCTCACAGAAGAGGGGGAAGAAAGATTGATCGAAGGAGCTAAAGGGGTAAGGACACCAGGAGAACATGGCCTGCAGGATAAACTAAGCAGGGATCATAGGCACTGAAGCAGCAATCTCGGAGCCTACATAGGTTTGCACTAGGTCCTCTGCATATATAGTGTGGCCTGTTTAGCTTGGGGTTTTTGTGAGAATCCTAGCAGTGGGAGTGGGGGAGGTGTCTCTGACTCTTTTGCCTGCTCTTGGGACCCTTTCTCTCCTATTGGGTTGCCTCACCCAAGCTTGATATCAGGGTTTATACCTAGTCTTATTGCAGCTTGTTAGGCTCTGTTGGGTTGATATTCCTGGTAAACCTGCTCTTTTCTGAAGGGAAATGGAGGGACAGTGGATCTAAGGGAGGGGGGAGTTGGTGTTCCTTAGAGGACTAGAGGGATGGTGGGGATGCATTGTGTGAGAGAAGAACAAATAAAAAGAAAAAAGAAAAAAATGACATCATGAAAATTACAGGCAAATGGATGGAATCAAAAATAACCATCCTGCATAAAGACCCAGAAAGACAAATTTTGTATGTATTCGTTTATATGTGGATATTAGCACTTAAGTCAATGATTGCCAAGTTATAATCTGTAGAACCACAGAGGGTAGGTATAAAATAAAGGATTTGAAGAAACAGATGGATCTTGTTAGGAAAGGAAATAGAATAGATAATTATGGATGGATGGGAATGGGACTCTATCAGGAGGATCAGGTGGGAAAGAGATGGTTGTGGATGGGGAGAGACAGCTAGAATTAAGGGGCATTTGGGGGGTAGTATGGACACTTAATGCAGTAGAGTCTTTTTAAAAAAAAAAAAAAATATATATATATATATATATATATATATATATATATGAACTCAATCTAAATTAAATCATCAAGTACTGGGGGAGACAGAGCCCCAGTTGGCCATCCCTTGCCACCAAATGAAGTTACCAGTCCTGAGATTGGGTTATATCTAATTGAATTTTTGGCTAAAGTGGTCCCATGGGAATCCCCAAACAACCCAGGCTGTTGCCAAGACAATAGGTTGCTCTCCACAAACGTACACCAAGACTCTATTGCTGAAGACAACACCTACACAACTCAATGGAAATGTCAAGATGGTGCCTCCATAGAGTCTCCACTCCTATGTTTCAGCATCTTTGGTACAGGGAAGTATTCTCCATGCTACAAAAGAGAAACATAAACAACCAAGCCATCCACAAACCCTTTGATCTACAATGGTGTCCTGCCTGCAAGATATTCTAGGGTAATGGTGGTACAAAGCTATGGGAATAACCTACCAATAGCTGTTTGACTTATGGCTCACTCCACAGACAGAACCCACATCTGACACTGCTTGGGTGGCCAAAAACTAGAGACTAGTTAGCCCAGTAACCTAGGGTAAAAGCAAATAATATTGGCCAAAAAAATAAGAAAAGAAATTAGTTAATACATATCCTTAATAAACCAAAGAATATAAAGTTTTTTATAATAGGCAATATCTTTTTAGGATGAAATTATCTAATTTGCAAAAGAAGTGATCTTCCTTTACTTGATAAGAATACTTTCAAAATACAGATAGCTAACATTATACTTAATAATGAAAAACTGGATCCAAAGCCTCCAAAGTTTCTATTGGAGTCATTAAAGCAGCTGTCACATTCATCATCTAATCCTCATTTCATAAGGAAGACTGCAGGATAATCTGAGGAACATCAGAAGTTAAATAAGAACTACATTCATTCTCAGGTTATTATCTCAAGTATTAGAAAATGTGATCATTATTAGTATGGTGGGTGTTATGTGTTGACTAATAATACTGGGCTTTTCTCAAAGGGGGGTGTTGGGAGAGAGAGAGAGAGAGAGAGAGAGAGAGAGAGAGAGAGAGAGAGAGAACACATAAATTCCATGGGGATTTTTCCCCATGGCTATAGGCTTTCAAGTCAGATTTCTGTGGCAGCATAGTGGAATAAAGACTTTCGAGACATGGGAAAATCTTAACCGTGTGCTGTGGGATATTCTGTATGGCAAATGTGTTGCTAATAAAGCACTGATTGGCCAGTGGCTAGGCAGGAAGTAGGCGGGACTAACAGAGAGAATTAAAAGAGCAGGAAGGCAGAAGGAGACTGCCTGCCAGCCTGCCAGCCAGCAACCACCAGGACAAGCAGCATGTAAAGATGCCGGTAAGCCACGAGCCATGTGGCAAGATATAGATTTATGGAAATGGATAACTTAAGATATAAGGACAGTTAGCAAGAAGCCTGCCACGGCCATACAGTTTATAAGCAATAGAAGTCTCTGTGTTTCCTTGGTTGGGTCTGAGTGGCTGTGGGACTGGCAGGTGAAAGAGATTTATCCTGACTGTGGGCCAGGCAGGAAAACTCTAGCCACAACCGTGTATCTAATAGACAGCTGTATGTGGCTGCCAGTCTGCTATAGCACACTGGATTCTTACTAGAAAACTCCATTTTAATGGTTCCCTGATTAAAGCCTTTTATGGACTGAGATGCCCAATAAGAATTTTTTAAACACCCATTGAAACCACCGATAACCCACAAAATCTGTATTGATTTCCAGTTTTCCAAACTCCTCAAAACACATCTATGGTACTAGTTAACCTCCCTTTGATAAGACAATTAAATACAAAGGTTGTTTTATGGTTGGAACGTGACATGTTCCTCGGTTGTGTACACCATCCCAGCTGGTGGTACTGCTTCTGGAAAGAGAATAGCGAGGCACAGCTGGAGGAAGTAGATCATGAACGGGGGTGAGGTCAGGGTTACAGCCAGACCCGGCCTCAGTTGAGCTCTGTGCCTTCTGATCTACCAAGAGATACCCAGCTGTTCCGTAGCTCCACATCTACCATGCTTTCTCCACTATGATGGACAGAAACTCCTGAAATATGAACCAAAATAAAACTGTCAAGAAAAATAGATAATATTAATACACTGTAGTATTTTTCTCTGCCTTAACTAAACCTCTAGATATCAAGAAATGGAGTGAAGAGTCAAAGAACTTTTTAGGTAATGCAATTATGAGGTAATAGGGAAATATCCTCGTTATTGCCTGATATTCATTTGACCTACCAGATGGACAAGTACATTATTTTCTTAGATCATAGACACCGGCATGAACATAAACTTGAATGTTTATGTAGCCTCAAGTGGTTGTGTAGTTATCTTCTGTCCCCAGAGATTGCTGGTGACATAACAGAGATTCTTGTCTCTCCTTTCTGAAAATATGACAGTCCTGGGTAGCCCTCCAAAGGGAAAGATAGTTTTGACTGGTTGTGTGGATCCTCACCTAAGCTCACGAAGTTTGTTAGGGTTAAGGAGATACTGATGACTGTCTAATTTAGGATTTCAACTGAATTATTTTTCTCACAGTTCTAGAATATACTCTAATAAATTCAAAATAAGGGTGTCAGCATGCCTGGGTTCTGGTAAGAGCTTCTGTTAGTCCACAGAGGATACAGTACTATCTTTATAAACTGGGTGAGAAATGTCTCTGTCATCCTCTGTCCTCTGTTCATAACCCCAATCCGGAGCGACGCCCCCCCCCCCCCCCCCCGAGACCTATAGTCTCAAGCAGCTTAATTCCTAGCACTGTCACACTGAAGTTCAAGTTTCAGCACATTGCTTTGGGAGGAATACAAGCACTCAGATCACTGCAGGTGGTAAAGACTCTGCTGAGTGGTGACATTTGATCAAAGGGTTTTGAAGGGGATGAGAAGCAAGCAATGTAGATAAAGAGAAAAGTACAAGTGGATCAGATACATTCTAGAAGGAACCAAGGTCTACCGGGCTCTGCAGGTAAAGATAAGAATGTGTGGGTTGTATTTAGAATGAATCAGAAAACTATTAGAAATTTTCAGCGGTAACTTGCCTGACTTGAAAAATTTCAAAAATCACCACAGTTATGGAAAACAACAACAACAACAACAACAAAAACAACTGTGACTGTGGGTGTGGAGATAGAAAACAAGATAAAGGGAGATAAGTTGGAAATATTGAAGGACAAACAAATGCAATATGGCTATTGTTTCAGAGGAATATATGAGAAAGCAATTAATTCAACAAAATGCAATTTACAAAGTTGTGGTACAGAAATATCTTGTGCAATGCATTAGTCATTTTAAGTGAAAAAAGGACAGTCCTGTGATTGTAAAGGCCCACTGCATTGCTCAAATGAGAAGAAAGTTATGTGATTATCTCCATTCTCACTTAAAATACAATTGTATCACATCTGTAACAAAAGTTACAAATCAAATTGAGTACTTATGAGGAAGGACATGCTTATGAAACCTCCCATCTCATGGTGCACAAACAGCTGTCAGCTCCAGGAGCGTTACCTACTTGTCATTTCTCAGCTTAAATAAATAAATAACTCCCACGCCTACAGTTTGATATGTTATTTTCTTTTTCTGTGATGTCTCTCTGTTTCTCTAATTAATGCCCTCCACTTCACTCAGATCCCCTCACAGGGCTCATTTTCCTCCATATACTCTCAGTGATTAATGCCACCACATGCTGAGTACACCCTCTATTTTGCAAGTCTAAGTACTAAGGAAAATGCAATTTGCACAAAATTATACAACAGGTGAGAAGCAACATTCCAGGGGAAAAGTCTTCAGTCTTCACAATAAGATGTTGGAGTCATATTCCATCTCAAATGTACGATCTTGTGCAAGATCTCTAGGCCCTCTCACTTAACGTTGTTTGCATAATGGGAAAAATATCCAACCCATGTGCTTATTATGGAAATTTATCAGAGGATAACAATTGCTGTCATCTATAAGATGCTTAGATTCTAGAGTGAGAACCCTCTTAATCATCACCCTATTCTGCCTTTATGGTAATTAGCAATATCGCAATACAAACAATAGTTGTCTCATTTTGGTTATATTTCCAAATTTTTGTGCTATGTATCATTCCCTTGAAAATAAACAGACAATTAGTAGTGGGTAGGAAGTGTAATTTTTCCAGGCTTCCCCTCTGGGATTTACGAAGTATTCTGTGTACTGTCTCCAATTGGTGTCATTATAGAATAGTGACAAGAGAAAATATGTTTTAATAAACTAATTAGGGACATAATTTGTAGTTTGGCAAGCTATGGCTTTGTGTAAGTGCCTACAGCAGCAATGTGATAAAAGGTTCCGACAGATAAATGGATGAAGGCCCTTGCTGTCAAGACTGACAGCCTGAATTTCATTCCCCGAAACCTGAATGCTGGACAGAGATAACAAAAATTCTGTAAATTGTCCTCTGACCACCACAGGAATGCCATGTTACACATGCACAGGCACACACACACACACACACACACACACACACACACACACACACACACTTAAGAAAAGGGCCAATCACCTTGAAGAAAACTTGAATAAATGCATACACTTCATTAACCTCCCATCACACAATTGGGGAAGTATTTAACAGATACAAGCTGATATTCACGATCAGAACAGTAAAAAACAAACAAACAAACAAACAAACAAACAAGCCACACAAAGTAGATGCTGCTGATCTCAGCCACTACTTCTGCTTCTCCCAAACCTTGTCTCTTTCTCCAGTCATTCCTCAGAGTCTCTGTCAACTTTGACTGCGATTTTTCACTACCTATAATTTCTTTCATTTCTAGTGTCTGCATGGCAAGGGACCAAGGAGCATCACTTCAATTTCTGCCTCTTCTGTAAGTTATCTTCCACTCATTGGAAAAGTAGCCCCTCTACCCATTCCTCCATGTCATCGAACCAGCTCCCACCACCAGGTGAGAGGCACTGCTCTACCATTATACCCTCTTCTTCCCAGGTCAGCTCCTCCCTCGTACTTGCCATCTTTATTGAGTCTACAGTGTTTAAAATGCTGTCATAGAAAACCAAAACAAATACACAACCCTGACTAATTTTCTGAAGTACACTCCATGTGTGCTGACTCCATTTAAAAATGATTGCAGCTGCCTCATCCAAGGATACCAACAGCATTCTATGACAGGCTGATTCTTGTTCTCCCACCCTCCTGGCATTAATGCAGCCTTGGACAATAACCACTGTTACCTCTTGTAGTGGGTAGCCGGTCTAGCTTTGATCTGGAAGTACCACCCCCATTGAGGCTTCGCTAACTGTCATGCCTAAAAGGCGGAGCCGAGAGAGGACCCTGAAGACCCGAGATTCGGATGCGCCGGCTCTCTTGGTTCCTGGACCCTGGACGCTGGAGGTAGACTGAGCAAAGTTCTCCAGAGAACACCGCCGGACTGCGCTACACCTTTCCCAGACCCTGTAACCTATCCCTTCACTTGTAAGTGACCCCACAAAATAAACCTCCCTTTTAACTATGTGGAGTTGCCTTAATATTTTAACCAATAACCTCTTTTTGTTTGTGTTAAAATGATTTTTTGATAACTTCATGTACTGTACTGTGTTTACTTCACTTTCACCCCTCCTCTTTTGTTTCCTCCTATGTCCTCTGTTCCTTCCAATTCATGTCCTCTTCTTTAATTACTATTGTTACACACACCCACACCCACAACCCCCCCCCCATATAAAACTATTCAGTGTTGCTTGCACATACATATATTTAGGGCTGACCACTTAATATTGCATAACCAGTCAGAGGCTTCATCTCTGATGAAAGTTGATTTTTTTTCCTGTTTTAGCAACAATTGATTACCTATAGCGCTTCATCTAGGGGCCGGCCTTCTGAAATCTCCCCCACCCATGTTGTCATGCTGCCTGGTCGTGTTATGCAGGTCTTGTTTAAATAACAAGAACCTGTGAATTGCAATGATAAACACCCCGGCAAGCTATTCCCAGTGGTTCCTTCAGCAGTGGCACTTTAATCTTGGAGGACAACAATAGCTGCATTATTGGACTTAAGGCCCACCTAGTAAGAGGGAATTCATGCCTGGGATTGTAAACCCAGCCTAGTCATAGACCCCAAAGAAAAACCTACTACGACCATTTTCCTAAGCCAATATAATTTCTAACAATACTGCAAGTACTTATCCTTATGCCCAGAAATAAATATAGCTTTCACTCCTTTTCAAAGTAATTTCCTTTTGAAATGATAAAGAGACTATTTTTTTTTTTCTGGTTTTTCGAGACAGGGTTTTTCTCTGTGTAGCTTTGGAACCTGTCCTGGCTCTTGCTCTGTAGACCAGGCTGGCCTCGAACTCACAGAGATCCGCCTGCCTCTGCCTCCCGAGTGCTGGGATTAAAGGCGTGCGCCACCACTGCCCAGCAATAAAGAGACTATTATAAAGATCCACAACTGGTCATAATGCAGAGAATAGATTACTATGGGGTGCCCAACCCCAACATCTATAAGGCAACTACTACACCTGAGGCTCAGTGAACAATTGGAAGAGGAGGCAGGGGACCAGGACACCTGCTGTAAGATAATGTCTTCCAGGCATGAGAGAGAAACAACATGGTTGCCATTCCTACTTATTTAATGCTGTCGGGCATTGCTTTCTCTTCTCTGTTCTCCCTGTCTTAACTTCCTTTGTGGGATCTCTTTCTTCCCTGATCCCTAAGGTTATGCCCTAGGTCCTTTTTCTGCATCCTGCTCTCTGCAACTTCATACATTGCTCTCAGTGAACTTCTGTATGTGATAAAGGCAGGCAACCCCATACCACTAGCTTATCACAGACGAACCCTAAATCTCAAATCCAATAAGACACATGAGGTAGCCAGGTGCCTTATAATGAGGGCATTTCAAAACTGTCTTCCCATTCTTCCACTTCAAATTCTGTTCCAATTCTTTTAAATTTAAAATAATCACGGCACCATATTCGTCTAGCCACGCGTATGAAAAGTCTGCAAGTCACTCCACTGTAGCCATCCTTCTTTCCTATTATACTCCTTTTAAAAGAGCCTGAGAATGGCAGGCTGCAGGTGGTCTATCAGGAGAGCAGCCACAGAGCCTCCTCAGGCCAAGCCAGAAGGAACTCTGTAGGAAACTGCCAATTCCCTTCTAAGAGGAGGCCTCACCCTTGTGAATTCCCTGTTTTCATCTTTCCTTCAGATTCCTAAGAATAATTGCCTGTGTTTATTAATAGTCCTTCCTTCATGGCACTTGTCACAGTTATAACTACTTCTGCAGTGATTTCGTTAATATCCATTTCCTCTGTTTCACTGAAGGTCTCCATACAAGTAACATATCTTCTACAATCAGTGAATTCTTAGTAAATATTGAAAATGTATATTCCTTTGTCACACCTGACTCTGCTTAATTAACTCAGCTCATGATATAAGGGTTTTTAAATTTCAATTATTTTACTATTCGGTTCTGTACTTTCTTTTTTGTAACTTTCATGTTGCTACTCAGAGTTTTCAACTGTTTCATTTGGCTCAAAAGAATTTGTCATTGACTGTTGAAGCAGTTTCGTGATAGCTGCTTTAAAATCACTTTTTCAAATAACTTCGACATCTGGTTTCACCTGATTTTGAAATCAGCTAATTTTCTTTTCTTATTCAAATTGCAGTTGTTTCTTTTGATACTGAATTGGGAGACTGGGATCTGCTCTAGTCTCTTGCTTCGGCATCAGTCACCCTGTCTCCCAGTCTAACATGTGGATCTTGGTCTGTAGCTGTGAAATCTGATTCCAACAGCAGTTTAATTTTAGCCCCTTGGTGATGTTTTTTATTTGCCTGCCTGGTGTTTGCTGATATCAGGGCCCCTGTTGCTCCCTGTTAGGGCTACCTGAAAGAGTTGAGTGTTCTTAGGATTTCGGGTGGAGCTTTTTCAGTGAGAGAGGATTGTGAGTCTACACTAGAAGTCCCTCATGCCCCTTGGTACCACTAATCTCAGAGTGGGTGTGAAGAGTCTCCCACTAAAACAACAAAGCTTTTCTAGACCAGGACACCTCCAGCCAGCTCCACCCTCCCCACTCACTATCACTCACTACACAGGGAACATTCTCAGGGTCATTGGAAGGAAATGACCATGTCCCAGCCACTTAACTCCAGTGCAGCAACAGTTAAATTCTTTCTGAGGGGTGTCAGGTCATTTGATGTCAGAGGGGCTTCTACTGGACTTAGGGCATTTGAAGACAAGCATTTCTTCTCACAACCAGCTACCAGCACAGTGAGCTCAATTCTGTATCCAGAAGCCAGTCTCTAGTGCATGAGAGAGGAAACTGCCCAAGACCCTGCCTCTGTCCTGGTCCTTAAATTCCAAACTCCCAAAGGAGCTCATTGAAAGCCTAACCTTTGAGAGTTATCCTTACATTTCTCTTTCATCATTTCCAAGTTTATAATTAGCGAAGAGGAATGACAAGGACTGTACAGGTCTGATGCTGTCTTGACTGGACTGGGAGGGGCTTCACCATTGTTATAATGAAATAGTTAACTGTTTTCTTCCCCCTTTTATTAAAAGTAAATTCATCCTTTTCTCATATAATATATCCTGAGTACAGTTCACTCTCCCTCTGCTCCTCTCAGTTCCTCTCCAGCTCCTCTCCCATCAAGATTCACCCCCCCTCTTAGTTCTCATTAGAAAAGAACAGAATTCTAAAAGATGACAAGAAAACATAACAACAAAACATAACACAATAAAATATAGTAAGATAAAGCAAAGATCGTTACATCAAAGTTGGACAAGGTGAATCAACAGGAGGAAAAAAGCCATAAGAGAAGGCCTAAGAATCCTCTTGTTCACACACTCAGGAACCCCATAAAAATACTAACCTGAAAGCTATAATGTGTTTGCAGAGGACCTGGTGCAGACCCGTGTAGGCCCTGTGCTTGCCGCTTCAGTCTCTGTGAGCTCATTTGAGCTTCTGTGAGTTCTTATGCTCAGTGGATTTAGAGGGCCTTGTTTTCTTAGTGTCCTCCAACCCATCTGGCTCTCATAGTCTCTCTACCTCCTGTGGTCTGAGTTGAGGGATTTGATGGAGACATTCTATTTAGAGCTATGTGTTCCAAGGTCTCCTCTCTTTTAAATCCTTTCTTTTTATTCTGTATGTTTAGTGTTTTGTTTATTTTATGTACTGAGGAGACTTTCTTTTCTGACCCACTCTATTTGGTGTCCTGTGCTTCTTGTATTTTGATAGGCATCTCCCTATTTAGGTCAGGGAAATTTTCTTCTGTGATTTTGTTGAAAATGTTTTCTGTGCCTTTGGCCTGGGTTTCTTATCCTTCCTCTACTCCAGTGATTCTCAACCTTCCTAATGCTATGACCATGGTGAACCCCAACCATAAAATTATTTTTGTTGCTACTTCATAACTGTAATTTTGTTACTGTTATGAATCATGATGTAAATATCTGTGTTTTCAGGTGGTCTTAGGTGACTCCTGTGAAAGGGTCATTTGATCCTCAATGGGGTCATGACCCACAGGTTGAGAAACACTGTTCTATTCCTATTATTCTTAGATTTGGTCTTTTCGTAGTGTCCCAGCTATCCTGGATGTGTCTAGAGTTCTCTAGGCTTAACATTTTCTTTGATCAAGGTATCCATTTCATCTATCATGTTGTATCTTCCATGCCTGAGATTATCTCTTCCATCTCTTGTATTCTGTTAGTGAAGGTTGCCTCTGTGGTTCCTGTTTGAGTACCTAAATATTTTATTTCCAGATTTCCCTCAGTTTGGATTTTCTTTATTGATTCCATTTCCACTTTCAGGTCTTGAATGGTTTTATTTCATTTCCTTCCACTGTTTGTGTTTTCATAGATTTCATTAAGGGATTTATTAATTTTCTATTTGAGTACTTCAATCATATTCATAAAGGTTGTTTTAAGGTCTTTTCTTCCTGTGCTCCAGCTATGTCAGAGTGTTCGGGCCTGGCTATGGTAGGGTTGCTGGGCTCTAGTGGAGATGCACTGTCTCGGCATTTGGGGTTGGGAAGATTGTAATCCTAGGTGCTTGTAGCTAGAGTTTTCCTGCCTGCTCCACAGTCAGGACAAATCTCTCTCACCCGCCAGTCCCACAGCCTCTCAGACCCAACCAAGTAAACACAGAGACTTATATTGCTTACAAACTGTATGGCAGTGGCAGGCTTCTTGCTAACTGCTCTTATATCTTATATTAATCCATTTCTATAAATCTATACCTTGCCACATGGCTTGTGGCTTACCGGCATCTTCACATGCTGCTTGTCATGGCGGTGGCTGGCAGTGTCTCTGCCTCAGCCTTCCACTTCCCAGAATTCTCTTCTCTGTTAGTCCCGCCTATACTTCCTGCCTAGCCACTGGCCAATCAGTGTTTTATTTATTGACCAATCAGAGCAATTTGACATAGAGACCATCCCACAGCAGGTGCTAGTATCTGGTCTGTCTTTGTTGGGTGGGTGTATTGTTCTTTGGTTTCTGTTTCCTCTCTGGTTCTTAAGAGAGTGTGTTTCTTGGTTAGAAAATCTTCTAGGGTCCTGACAGGTATGGGAACTGGGGGTTCCAGTTAAAATGTGTTTCTGGTTTTTGTGACATGCAGGAATGGTGATGAGCTGGGGGTGGTGCTGGGGATTCACATGAGAAAGGAAAGCAAGGTGCTTCATCAGAATCTACTTAGTTAGATCACTGGGAATGGGGGCAGAGAATGAGGACAGGCAACAGAAGGTTTGCTACAGAGGTGGGGATGAGACTGTGGTACTGGATGTAAAGGAATGAAGGGAGAGGTAAAGATCTACAGTTAGTCTACTTGCTTCCCTGGTCAGAGTGGCCTGTAGGCTCCCAGGGAGTGCCTGTTGGAATTAGGTGCTGAGATAATGTAATGAGTAGGGAAAGGAGGTGAAGATGGGAAGATCTGTGGGATCCACTAGAAACAGGGGTGGGGATCTGTCACAGGCCTTCCTTTGCATATCTGGAGCTGAGACTAGGGCATTGGATCTGGAGGAGCAGAGGAAAAGGAGGAAATCTGCAGTCAGTCCACCTGCCTCCCTGGCAGGAAAGGCCTGTGGGTACCCAGGAAGTACCTTTTGAAGTTGGGGGCTGAGATAAAGCAATGGTTGGGGGAAGAGAAGTAGGGGGGAAAGATCTCTGGGAGCTACTGGAGATGGGGGCAGGGTGGGCAAGGAGCCTTCAGCAGGTTCTGTTGCAGAGCTTGACATGAGACTGGGGGGTTTGATTTGGAGGAGCAGAGAGGTAAAGTCTGCAGTTAGCCTACCTGCTTCCCTGGCTTATATGTTCCCATGGAATCTTAACTGGTTTTCAAGGGTTTAGGCAGCTTTGCCTATCTGTAATTGTATCTCATTTAGCTATGGTTCATAATTTTTTACATATTGTTGCATTTTCTTTGTTAATATTCTGCTGAGGGTTTCATATTTATTTTTATGAATATTGGTCAATATTTTTCAATTTTTATGGAAGGGTAGTGCTGACATCACCGAATGAGGCAGGGACTGTTTGCTCTATAGAGAATTCAAATTGGATATTTTTCACTCTTCGCACATCAAATTCATCTCTGGAAAAGGCTATTTCTTTTGTACTATTGGTCTTAATTATATATGTGTAAAAACTGTATTTCACAGTATCTTTCATACAAACTTTATCACACATATACATAGGGTAAATTGTAGTATGCATAAGGCTTGGTACTATATGCAATTTTAAGTAGCCAAAGAACATCTTGTCGTATATTCCCTGCAGAGAAGTGAGCCTAATGTATTTGCCTTTCTCTCAAGAGTTCAGTGTGGTGGTGTGCAATGTGACCTGATTTCCTATAGATCTCAGAAAAGTCATTAGTTAGTTAGTTTTGTCTTTGTAGCTTTTCATATTGTATAGACAGGAGTGAGGTGTCTCAATTCCTTTCTATGTGATAGCTGTGATGGAAGTCCGTATCTGGCAATCTTTTAGGTCTCTAACATATTCACTTGTTGTCTGGGGAGGATTTCTTTCTGACTTCCTCCTTTTATGTGCTTCTTTACACATTGTCACATTGTCATGGGGCTGCCAACACACACACACACACACACACACACACACACACACACACATACTTCTTTGATTTCTTTTTTTGTTTATGGAGCCTTAGCTGTTGGGTGGGTGGATCTAGTTGTCTTTTCCCCAGTAAAGCACAGAGTAAGAGGCAACAGGTTGTAAGTCCTTTTAAATAAGTCTTAGTTTACCAGTCTTCCTGGCTACAATGTCTTATTTCTAGACTCCAAGACGGAAGTACGGGGACAGACCATCTCGCCCATTTCAGGAGTGTCATTCCCTTGTCAAACTCTTTTCTATGAGCACAGAACTTAGATTTTTTTCCATAAATTTCCCTACTTTAATTTTTTTCCTTCTCTCATATATTATGTCTCAACAACAGTTTTCCCTCCCTCCTCTCCTTTCAGTCCCTCCCTCTCCATGTCCCTCTCCCCCAGATCCACTCCCCCTCCATTCCCTTCAGAAAAGAGCAGGCCTTCCAGCTCTACCAACCAAACATGGCATAACAAGTTACAATAAGACTAGACACAAACCCTCACGTGAAGGCTGGACAAGGCAGCCAGTAGGAGGAAAAGGGTCCCAAAAGCCTGCAAAAGAGTCAGAGACAGCCCCTGCTCTCACTGTTATGAGTCCCACAAAAACACCAAACTGCACAACCATAGCATATATGCAGAGGACCTAGCACAGACCCATACAGGTTCCCTGTTTGTTATTTCAGTCTCTGTGAGGTCCTATGAGCCTTGTTTAGTTGATTCTTTGGCTGTATTCTCCAGGTGTCCTTGACCCCTCTGGCTCCTGCAATCTTTTCCCCTACCCCATTTCCATGGGATTCCCCTAGCTCTGCCTAATGTCTGGCTGTGGGTCTTTGCATCTGCTCCCATCAGTTGCTAGGTGAAACATCTCTGATGACTATTATGCTAAGTCCCGCTTCCTCTATTTTTAATATTCAAGTTGTGATCAAAATAATGTTTTCCTACTCCTTTTCCCTTCTCAAATTCTTCTTGCTTATATCCTCGAAGTTTCTTTCTGCTTGCTAAGCACAAGCTTCGTGGATGTTCATTTGCAATTCTCTCCAGTGAGCGGGGAAGAAGACAATGATTGACAGATAATAACTTCCTAGTATTCTTTATCCTAAGCTGTGATGTTTAACTTATTTTCCAGGTTACAATAAGCCTTTTAAGTAGAAAGCCAAAATGCTTCTGAAAAAGAAAACAAAAGTACCCGACCAACTAACCAAGTAAAACATCCTTCTTGGAGTCAGCTGTGTCCAAACTTCACACCTGTACAAGTAATTTAACATATGTGATTCAATTTAGGCCTAGAGATACCCACTAGGCGCAGGACTGAGGTGACTGATTGTAGCTTAACTAGCATCAAGGCTTGGGCAGAAGGATGTATTGATAGTCACTACAGCAAAAAGAGGGTAGTGGAGAACTGGAGACTCCTGATTATAGCTCCTGGATGAACTTGAGGTTATTCTCAGTGCCTGATACATAGTTCAAGACATTTAAAAAAAAATTTATTTTAAATGCAACTGGAGCTCATCCAAGGACAGTAACTGAGTACTAAACACAGCTGAATCAAGTCATTCTTAAGATGATTACTTTTCGAACATCAGGGTGTGGTTTATGCAAACCCAGTTTACACTGTATTGGAAGGTGATGAAAAACTTCATTATTAATTTTATTTAACCTCAGGCAGAATCGATTTGTCTTTTGAAAAGAGTGTTTGACCTTTGTCCCAAATCTTTTCTTTGATTGATTTGAAGATGGTGATTGATTACCTAATCTAAATGAATGCTTCATTGTATTCTTGTAGTACAAAGCTTTATGCTTTTTTTTTACCAAGAGAAAGGACTCTAGTTACTTCTGATACAAAAGTACCCATGCTCATTTAGAAGGCATCAGGAACCCTTTCTCCATTGCTGCTGTTATCTCCCTGACATACCCAGCAGACCTTGACAAGTGCAGCCCGTGAAGCTCATTTCTGTAGACGCAGGAGTGGGGCCTCACTCCTGCCTACGAAAGCTTTACTGGCCAGTCGTCTTCAGTTCTGTGAAAATGAGCTGAGACAATCTCACAGCTTGCTCAAAACGTAACTCCTTGCTTCGTTTCGCAGGGTTTCTGAAAACAGCTCTGAATTACTTGTTGCTTTTAGTCATCTCAATTCCTCCATCAATTTGCAGTATTTTTATCATTTTTTTTTCTGAAACACCAGATTCTTTAGGGACTAAGGCAGAAGATTTGAAATAAAGATTTTTCATGCTTGGGAGGGTGTTCTTGGTGCTTTTCCTATCCATAAACACACAATTTGTATTTATTTAGGGTGCTCCAGTTTCTTCAATAGGAAGAAAGTGTTTTTGACACTTAATGAGAACAGTGGAGAGAAGTGAATTTTTGCTGAGCTTCCAACTAAGCTGCTTGAGTGACCATGAAAATCTTAGAAATGCACTCTGTGGGTTTAAGGATGCAATGTTGTCTTCAGACAAACATGGCGTTGTTTGAATCCTAGAAAGAAAGGATTTGTTTATTTGGGTTTGACTAACAGTAGAGGTAGGAATAACAGTTTCCCTTCCTCATTCTTTATTATTATTTTTTTTACTTTTATTGATTCTTTGTGGATTTCACATCATACATTCCAATCCCACTTATCTCCCTGTCCCAATGTGACCATCCCCCCTCCCCCCAAAACAAAACAAAATTTAAAAGAAAAACCAAAAACCAAACAAACAAACAAACAAAAAATGCGAAGAAACACATTCTGGAAGCTGCGGTGTGACAGTGAGTCCCACAGTTTACCCATTAGTCCATCTATCTTTTTTTTTTTTTAAATAGTCTGATTGTTCTTTATTTTATATCTAGAATCCACTTATGAGTGAGTACATACCGTGATTGTCTTTCTGTGATTGGGTTACCTCACTCAGGATGATATTTTCTAGTTCCATCCATTTGCCTGCAAATTTCATGCTTTCATTGTTTTTTT